>PVJO010028038.1:0-18773 GCA_004026905.1 Hystrix cristata
CACCACCACCACCACCACCCCTCGCCACAAGCCTGTTGCCATAGGGTCTGGCTAACCTTGCAGGAACAGCTCTACTATCAGCAAGAATTTACTTAGATATGCATTCTGGTGACATCCCAGCTCCTAGCCAGATCCAGGATGAATGCTTGAGATAAAGTTGCAGAGCCACTTGGCAGGGGGGCATTCCTTTGTCAGAGCATAGATAAATATGAGCACAGCACCCAGGTAAGCTCACTCTGTCTCTCCCCCGCCCCCCCTCCCATATTTGTGTGCCTGTGGGAGCTACTGGTTTCCCTTGTGTTGTGCCCCTACAAAGGCTGCTGGTTTATTTCTTTGCACCCTTACAAGGGTCTCTCTCAGCCAAAGTTAAGATCACTGCTTGAACGTACTCCTGTGGTGTGGATTGTCAGTTATGGAAAAGGTGGATTGGTGGTATGATTTCCTAGAGTTTCCCTCTTTCTCTTACTTTCTTTATTGTTATTTAACAACTTAATTGATCTTTGTGAGTGGTGTCTTGTCTCCTTCCTCGTGAATCATTCCCAAAGGCAGTAAAGTCCATGCATGGTAACAAAAGCAAGTTTTAACCCCTTGCTATCACACCACTCTTATTCAATTTATCTCTGGAAATATTAGCCAGATCAATTAATCAAGAGAAAAAAACAAGAGGAATAAAGATAGGAAAAGAAAGATAGGAAAGGAAAGATAGGAAAGTTAAATTTGTGGATGATATGATACTCTACATGGAAGACCCCAAAAACTCCACCAAAAGACTTCTTGATTTAATAACCAAGTTCAGTTATGTAGCTGGATACAAAGTCAGCACTCCGAAATTAATAGCATTCCTATATACAAATAAAAAACTCACTGAGTGAGAAATTAGGGAAGCCACACCATTCACAATAGCATCCAAAAAAAAGGGGGGGGGGAACATTTGTTAGATTTAGAACTAAATCTAAAAAAAGTAAAAGAACTTTGCATTGAAAACTTGAAAATGACAGTACTCTGAAATAGGAGCCTGAAAGGGATATCAGAAAATGGAAAGATAACCCTTGTTCTTGGGTAGGAAGAACCAATGTAGTGAAAATGACCATACTTCCTAAATTACAGATTTACTGCAATTCCAATCAAAATACCAATAGCATAGTTCACAGAATTAGAGAAAGCAATCATAAAATTCATCTGGAACCAGAAGAGACCAAGAATAGCAAAAACAAATTCTGGCCAACAGAAACAAGGCAAGGGCGTCACAATCCTTGGCTTGAAATTATACAATAAAGCTACTGTGATAAAAACAGCATGGCAAAAAAATAGACCTAAGGATCAGTGGAACAGGTTAGAAGACCCAGAAGCAACCCCAAACCCACTCAAATACTTCATCTTTGATGAAGGAGCCAAACACCCTCACTGGAAGAAAGATGGCCTCTTTAATAAATGGTGCTGGAAAAACTGGCTTTCCACGTGCTGAAGACTAAAATTAGACCTCATCATGTACTAAACTAAAAGTGAAGTGGATCAGAGATCTAAACGTTAAAACAGAAACACTAAATTTGCTGGAAGATAGAATAGGAAGAACTCTTGAAGACGCAAGTGTAGGCAAAACTTTATGAACAAAACTGACTGCATGGGAAATAATACAAAGAATCAATGACTGGATCACATCCTATTAAAAAGTTTTTGCACAGCAAAAGAAGTCACCAACATAGTGGAGAGACAACCCACAGAGCGGGAAAAAATTTTTGCCAGCTGTTCCTCAAACAAAAGTCTAACATCTAGATATATACAGGACTCAAAAAAAATCAGACTCCCCCATATTTAAAGACCCAGTCTAAAAATGGGGATCTGAAATGAATAGACACTTCTCAGATGAAGAAGTACAAGTGGCAAATAAATATATGAAAAAGTGTTCAACATCACTGGTCATTCGAGAGATGCAAATTAAAACAATGCCAAGATTCCATCTCACTCCAGAAAGAACAGCTAGTATTAAAAAAAATCAACCAATGACAAATGCTGGCAGGGCTGCAGAGAAAAAGGAACTCTTCTCCACTGATGGTGGGAGTGTGGACTGGTCCAATCATTGCAGAAATCAATATGAAGATTCCCCAAAAACCTACAACTAGAGGTTCTATTTGACTTAGCTATTTCTCTTCTTAGCATCTTCCTGGAAGAATTAAAAGCATCATACCAGAGCGATATATCTACTGTGTTGCTATGTTTATAGCAACACAGTTCATAATAGCTCAATCTTGAAAACAACCCAAATGCCCAGGAACTGATGAATAGATAAAGAAGATGTGGGGTTTTTCTTTAATACAATGGTGTACTACTCTGCCATAAAAAATGATAAACTTGAAACATTTGTAGTTAAATGGATGTACCTTGAGAACATACTCTTAAGTGTAATAAATCAGACACACATGAGTATATATTTCATTCTTTCTCTGGTATGAGAAACCATAAGTGTAAATAAGGACATAAATGTATAACAGATACTGTGGAAAAGAAAGAAAATACTCAAATGGGAAGGAGAACTAGGGAGGGAGGAGGGGGAAAAGAAGGAAGGGAAAAGGAAGGAAAGGAAAAGGAAAAGAAAAAGAGAAAAATGGAAAATTGTAAATAAAGCTGTTATAAATAAGAAGGAGAAGAGGAGTTGAAAGGAGGGGGTAGACGAGGGGAAAAATTTGTTCATTAGTAGTTTATATCTCTTGTAGCTAAATAGGATTGTTTACTTTGTTTCTTCTTTGGATGGTTTGTTGTCTGTGCATAGAAATATTACTGATTGCATACATTGGTTCTGTGTCCTGAAACTTCACTAAATGGTTTTTTTTTTAAATAAAAAAGAAAATGCTAAATTAAAATCAAAACGGACCAAACATCCAAATGTTAGAAACAATCTGCTGGAAGATAAAAAGGTGAAATTCTTGAAGACATAGGCATAAAGCAAGGACTTTCTGAACATAACACCAATAGCATAAGAAATAAAAACCAAGGATCAACAAATGGAATCATACCAAATTAAAAAGCTTTGGCACACCAAAGACAATAACCAAAAGAGTGAAGAGACAATCCACAGAATGGGAAAAAATTTTGCCAGCTATTCTTCAGAGAACTAACATCTAGAATATATAGAGAACTCAAAAAAATTAGACCTCCCCCAAATAAGAGATCCAATTGAAAATAGGCAGTCAAAATGAATACACACTTCTCAGCAGAAGTACAAATGCAAATTAAAACAATGAAATACGGTAGTACCATTTAACTCCAGAAAGAGCTGCTATCATCAAGAAATCAAATAATTAACACTGGCAAAGACGTGGAGAAAAGAAACTCTTCTTCAATGTTGGCAGGGATGTAAATTAGTACACTACGGAAATCAGTGTGAAGATTCCTCAAAAAAGTTCCATTTGACCCAGTTATTTGCCTTCTAGGTATCTTCCAAAAGAATTAAAGCCATCTTATTACAGGGATACATGCATACCCATGTTTACAGCAGCATAATTTATAATAGTTAATTCTTGGAAACAGCTTATATGCCCACAAAGAGATGTGTGGATAAATAAAATGTGGTATTTATACATAATGGGGTAATACTTTGTCATAAAGACAGACAAATTTAAGGCATTCATAGGTAAATGGATGCACCTTGAGACCATGATATTAAGCAAAATAAGTCAGACACACAAGCTTAAGTATCACATGGTTTCTTTTGTATGAGAAATTCAAAAAATATATAAGTGAAGAGCAAAATAGAAGATAGATAAATAGGAAGTAGGGAGATCTTTTTCAAATGGACGAGGGGACAAGAGATGGAGGGAGAGGGGAAAGGGATGAAAGAAAAAAAGAAGAAAAAAATCAAAACAGCTTTTGCAAATGGGAAGGAGGGCAAGAGGTGGAAGGAGCAGGGAGGGAGGGTAGGTGTATGGGATGAAAAAAGAATTAAGATGTATTATATACATGTACCAACTCCCAGTGATAAATGTAATCATTTGGTATGCATGTGTACCAAATTCCCATAATGAATGTATACTTTTCTTTTTTTTGGTGTAGGGGATAAAACTCAGGGCCTTATGCTTGTGAAGCAAGCACTCTAACCACTGAGCTAAATCCCCAGCTACATTATGTATTGTAAACATATGCTAATAAAATTAACAACAACAACAACAAAGAAAAGTATGGAGAAGGATGCAGACAAAGAGGACTCTTTAAAATTGCTAGTGGGAATATACTATAAATTAGTATAGACCTTAAGGCCTATAATATGAAGGTTTCTCAAAAAACTAGAAATAGATACAACTCTTTCACTTCTGGGTATCTGTTTAAAGGAAATGAAATCAGTATATGAAAATGATACCTTCACGTCCATGATTTTTGTAGTACTATTCATATTAGCCAAGTTACTAAGTCATTGGAACCGTCTATCCACCAGTGAATGTGTAAGAAAATGTATATACGTTTTAGGTTTGAATATTACAAAGAAATCTTGCCATTTGAGGCAAGTGGATAGAGTTGCAGAACACTGTGTTAAGTGAACCAAGACATAGAAAGACAAATACTACTGTTTTCTCTCACATGTCAAAGCTAAAAAAGTTGTAGTCAAAGTAGAAGAGTGTAGGATAGAGATTACTAGAGGGCAACAAGTGCAGGAAGGAGGGAGGAACAGAAGGAGTTTCAGTAATGGTTAACAAAATATAGTTAGATACGAGGAAAAAGTTCTGGTGTTTTACAGCACAGTGGGATGACTACAGTTCACAATAATCCAGTATGTATTTTTTAAAGAAGTAGAAGGGAGGACAGTGAAGTTTCCAAACATAACCAAGTGAAATGTTAATTATTCTGGTTTAATCAATACACATTTTATACAGGTATTGAAATATTTCACTGTTCGCTACATATGTGTTAATTAAAAATAATGTAATAAAGTTCTATCCCCCAAAATCTGAAAATTTATTTTTAAGTTACTATAGTAACAGAGATTTAAACAGAGTTTTCCCATGCATTTCTCAATTATTACTCCTCTTTTTCCCTAAATCTGATTTCTTAAAATGAAAATCATTTTTGCTTCATTTGAACTAATATAGTTTTATTTCATAAAGCATATTAATATGCTGCGTATTATGTTTAGGCTTTTTATATTTTGTTGCCTGTAAATATAACTCATTGTTATAGAATTGGATGTCTTTAGTTTGAGACTATTAATAAACATAAAATTATTGTTGTAAATAATGCTAGTATCCTTTGATGCATGTGTGCCTGCATTGGGTACATACCTAGATTCTAGGTTGTAGAACATGGATATATCAATATTAAAATGAAGTATATAAGGCTGATAATTTTATGAAGTGGATACACTAATTTACTCTATCAACTGATGATTATGGGAATTTTCAAACACTACCAACATTATTAATATGGTTGTGCACTACAGAAGTACAATAAAGATTTGCTTAACAGTGGAGATATAATCTGAAAAATGTGTTGCTAGGTATTTTCACCACTGGATAAACACAGCAGTAAACTTAAACCTGCTACAGTGTTACTTAGTGATACAATCTAATGGGACCACTGTCATATATGTGGTCCGTCACTGAGTGAAACATTATATAACACATGACATTATGTATGTGTTTATATATTATTTGTTTTTGTCATATGGATATCTGCTTTTGTGACATATTTATTTAAATTTCTTCTACATTTTTTTCAATTGTCTTTTTTATTGATGATTCATGAGCTTTCAGGGAAATTCTAGTGAGGGCCCAGAAGAAGGTGAGGGTTATACAGAAAGCCTTAACTATCCTTAGTGTGATTACCTACGATGAGATAAACAGAATTTTGGTAGAAATATAGACAGTAAAGGCCATTCTGATAAAAATTCAGATGGAAATAAGAAGTGTGTTAGTAGAAACTGGAAGGAAGGTGACTCTACTATAAAGTGTCAAAGAATTTGGCTGGTTTTCTATGTTCTTGTGCTTTGTAGAAAGTAGAACTTCTGAGTGATGAAATAGTATATTTTATAGAAGGAACAGCTGAGCAAAATATTGAAGGTGCAGAATGACTTCTCTTGAGTCTTCATAGTAAAATGTGAAAAAAACAAATTAAGTCTGAAAATTATAATCCGAAGATAAACAGAGCATAATGACTTGGAAATTTCTCAGCCTGACCATGTTGTAAAGGAAAAAGTGTATTCAAGAGAGATCAACCTTTTGGGTTTGATATGGAGATTAGTATGGATGGGCAGAAAATAATGGAAGAATGATCCCAAAGGTACTTCAGAGAGCAATGGGCCTACCACTATCTTCACTGTCCTGGAGTCTCCAGGTTTAGGGAACAGAACTATGTCTCAGAGGGCCTCAGATACCAAAGGGACTTGCTCCCCTGTGCTTCCTCAAATCTTGGCTCCCCATATGCTGGGACAATGGTCCTTAGCCATTCTACCTGTGGCTCTAGTGAGCTGATGTGTAATGATGGCCAAAGCAGTTGCTTCTCAGAAGGATACAAGTAGTGAACTTTAGTTGTGTCCACGCTGTGTCATCTCCACTGGCCCACAGAGTGCACAATCTGTGGGGCATGGTACCTTTATCTATATTTCAAAGGATACCCCAGAGGGGCTTGGGGCCTATGCAGAGAACTGGCAAAGGAGGGCCACAAGAGAGCCTAAAGTCTCTAGTAGACACTGTCTACTAGAGCTATGAAGACCCCAAAATGGTAGCTCCATCAGCATGTAATTTCAATTTAGGAGAGCTCCAGGCATTAGAGCGCAACCCATGAGAGCTATAGCATGGTATGTAGCACTCAGCAAAACTATGGGAACAGATCTTCCCAAAGCATTGGGGCCAAACTCCTCTCCCATTTGTATAAAAGGCAGAACACAGGGGTTGGGGATTTAGCCCAAGTAGTAGAGTGTTTGCCTAGCAAGGTCAGGGCCCTGAGTTTGATCCCCCACGGCTACCCCAAAAAAGGCAGAACATAGAGTAAAAGGTTATTAGTCAAACTTAAGATTTAATATTTTCATTTTGTGTAGAGTTATTCAGGATCTATTATTCCTTTCTTTTTTTCTACTTATCACTTTTAGAATGGGAATGTCTATCCCATCATTGTATTTTGGCAACATAAAACTTGAGTTTATATACTCACAGTTAGAGATGGATTTTCCTCTGAATGAATCATACCTTGTGTCTCACCTCTGTCTGATTTAGAAAATATTTAAATATACTTTGGGCTTTAAAATTTTGAGTTGATGCTAGAAAGTATTCAGACTTTTAGAGCCATTAAGACTGAATGAATATATTTTGCTTGTGCAAAGGACACAAATTTAGGAGACCAGAGACAGTATGTTATGGTCTAAATTTTTATATATTCTCAAAATTTATGTTTAAACCAAAGCCTCAAGGTGATGGTATTAAAAGGTGGGACATTTAGAAGGTAATTAAGTCATAAAGTCTCCACTTTCATAAATAAGATCAGTGCCCTTATTAAAAAGGCCTGAGGGTTCCTGTTTGCTCCTCCTGCCCTATCACATGCAGCCAGAAGATACCACCTTTGAAGTAGAGAGTGAACCCTTACCAGACACCAAATCTGCTGATGTCTTGATCTTAGATGCCCCAGAAATGTAAGCAATATATTTCTGTTGTTTATAAATTAGCCACTCAAAGTTATTTTGTTACAGGAGTCCATATATTTGATATAAGTACGTTCAACACTTTCAAGGAAATAAAGGACAACAATGATAATTTAAGAAAAAGACAAGAAGCTTTAAAAACCAAATGGAAGATTTGGAATGAAAAAGAAAATAACTAAAATTAAACTCCAGTGTGGATCTTCCATCAGATTAGACCCAGCTGAGGAGAGTATTGATGACCTCTAAACATGAAGGCAAAAGAAATGAAAGCATAAAAATGAAGCATAAAAAGAAAAGGCCTAGAAAATACAAAATCAATAAGCAAAGAAATACAAATGTAATAACATCCTAACATCAGAAGTGGGAACACCATCCTATGTTTGACATCGAGACAGGATGTATAACTACTTAATTTAAGTTTAAATTATTTTTCTCATAAGGAGGGAGGAGGGGGTGAAGGGAGGGGAGGGGAATGGGAAAAAAAGGCAGCAACAAGATATATCATGTACAGGTACAAATACCCTATGATGAATGTTTTTTGTCTTCTAAAGAAAAAAATTTTTTTTCTCTTACTATTTTGATTCAAAAAGAACCCAAGTAAAGGTTTCTTCTAAATTTTAAGACTTCAATTAAGTATTTGAAGAGAAATATCTAAAATATTAAAAATTACAGTTCCATAATACAAGTCAATCCGTAAATTTAATTACTTACATTCCGTACGCGGAGCTGACGGCGAGACTGGTAATCTGCTGAGGCGGCTCGCCGTCTGCCCACACCAGCTGCACAACGAGCTCGGCTTGATACCCAGCAGGCATCCTGACGGGTCGGGTCTTAACGCTGGAACAAAAGAAAAAAATTCTCTCTCCCGTGTGCAGTTTAAACAAGCATGCTCACGTTTTGCCCTTGTGGTGGCCTACAATAGGCCCTCTTTTACCTAATTTGACTCGTGTTGAGAAATTACGTAAATTACCCTACAGAAATATGTAACACTACATTGGTGCAGCATGCAGGTGGGGAGTATCCTCTAGTTTTTCAAAATGTACCCACACACTTTTCTGGGGGGGTGCTAGGTATTGAACACCGGGCCTGGCGCTTGCTAGGCAGGCGCTGCAGCACTGAGCTAAATCCCCGACCCCACCAACCCGCCTTTTAGCTGTGCAGTTAGTCAGGTTCATAATTTAAGTTTTCCTTCATCACTTCCTTTTTTCTTTTAATGACAGTATGTTAAATTATTTTTATTATGGTATTTTTTTTTCTCATGTTGTTAAATATATGTAAGTTATAAAGCATAATAAAAAGAATGACACCCATCTAAAGAGATCAACATTTCCAATATCTGAACTCCAGTTATTTTCTTCTGAAACTGCTCTACCTATAGTCTTTGGCTAATCCTTTTACTTTCTTCAAATTATTCTTTCATCCTCTTAATGAGGCATACTATGACCACTCATTTTTTCACTCAAAGAGGCACAAAGGCACACAAAAAATTTCAAATAGTTGAACAAACATGTACATATTGATAAGAATTATGGATAAAAATTAAAGCTGGCTAGTTGAAATGCTTATTTATCAGAATGTATGTGGGAATCTAAGTTCAGCAAAGGAAAATAACTGAGGGATGACGCTGATATACAATGTAGCAATGTAGCATGGATTTTATACAACTCAAGAACTACTTACCAAAAAAGAAAAGAAAGAAAGAACCATTTATAATTCACAGAATAATATTTCTTAGATCAGTTTTGCTGCTTGGTCCCCAGACACTAACTACATAGTATGGAATTGTACTATTTTTTTTTAACCTTTGGTTCTCTTAATTATGAAGATTATCCCCACTATTTTTTCAAGTCGATCCTCCTATTACAGTTCAACAATTGTTACTGTAGGGCCTGGGGATTTAGCTCAGTGGTTAGAGTGCTTGCCTTGCAGGCACAAGGCCCTGAGTTTGATCCCCAGCACCAAAAAAAAAAAAAAAAAAATTTGTTACTGTTTACTCATCTCCACTACCAAATCTTTGTTGCCAAATCACTGGTTTTTCTCTCTCATTTGTATCTTAAATTTTTTTAGTTATATAGAAAAAGTTTAGCTATGTAGAAGACTCATACTTTAATGACAGATTTTTTTTTAATAAACAATCTTCAGGGCTTTCATGAAATTTTTGTTTTCTGGTTTTCATTTTAATAGAAATCAATTAAATTGATATGAAGGACAATTAAATGTGTAAAATCATAACATTAGCTAAAATTTTATAGTGATTTTCCCATTTTTAGATATTTTTCCTATTGATATCTGTTTATGTTTACTTTTTTTTAACCTCACAAGAAAAGTTTTGGGACAAAACTTAAGGATTAGTACTAATTATACAGACTTAATTCTGGAAATTTTTGTTGTTTTTTTGAGTCAGGGTCTTCATATGTATTTCAGACTGGCCTTGAACCCACTACATAGCCTAGACTGGCCTCAAACTTGGGACAATCCTCCTGCCTTACCCTCTGGAGTGGAGTGGTGGGATTACAGGTGTGCACTACCAAGCCATGCTTTGTCCCTGAAATCTTATCTTTAAATTTTCCACACGTGTTCTCATAAGAAATGAGGAAATCAGCTCTCTATATCAAGTAGCAAGTAGAGATATTTTTCAATGGGGTTCAGAGAAATTTCTTGCTTAATTCTCCAACCGGTCCATCTAGATACATTTGTTCTGACAATGTAGAAGCAGTAAGCAATAATTTACACCCTATAATACAAGTGATAAAAACTCTTTCAGATAAATATTACTATGGGCTTTATTAACTTTATATTTTATTAGATTATGTTGCTAAACTTTGTTCAGATACATTGAGTGAACACTGTTTACAAATAGAAAGTTTGAAAAAGTATTAAATAATAATTAGCAATTATGAGAAGAATTTTTCTAATAGAATATTCTTGTAATAGATAGTAAGCTTGGTTTTGCTTTTGATTCTAAGATAGGTGAAGATGTTCCATAAACACACTTTTTCAGTTGGAAAGTATCAAGCAAGTGGCTAAGTTTTTGCCCTGCCAAAGTTCTCATTCTGTCAACGCCATGTTTTCTTATGTATCTTTCTGGGAAAGAAATATATAAATAAGTAAATGAAAGACAAGAATACTGTGCCTTAAAAAAGAAAATACTGTGCCTTTTTGTGTATATTTAAAGAAAATACCAGAATACCCTTTGGTCTACTGTAAATCACCTGACAACTTAGAAGAGTAATTTTATTTGTCACAATGTCCAAGAAGTGTACGATTAATATATAAAATTGTTTTAAAATTTGGTAGCAACTCTTACTTCAGACATGGGATACTGTCCTTTGTTACTCCTTCACTAGCCACAGTGTTAGTGCTCCCGGAAAGACTCCTTGAAGAAGGAAGCTGGGATGAGAGATCTGGAAACGGAGGACTTGTTTCTGGTTCAGGGGTAATAATATCTTCAACATCATACTGAAGTCGTACCTCTAATGACTTAAAAAATCAAGTTTTAATTTAATCTACATGATAATAACAAATACATTAATATATCTGATAACCTTTTAGTAATTATTCACAATTTTTTCTGATTAGTAAATTCAATTTGAGCTTATTAATGTTGAAAGGTATGGCAAACCGAATTAAGTTGTCAATTATATGGAATACTCAAAGGCAATCACAAAAAGCAAAAGTTTAATTCTTCACAATTATAAAAAATACTTGCCAGTAGAAATAAAGTTTATATATAATAAATATTGCTTAGGATATAATATAAATTACAATTTGACATATGATACAATAAAAAGTTTTTAAAAAATGGTCATTGCTATTCCAATGAAAGAAATGAAACTGCATGCATGTGTTTGTATTATTTGTACAAAGCCTTTTTTGTTTTAAAAACAACTTATTGAATCTTGGCTTTGCACTAATTCAGATAAGTTTTCCAAAAAAGTTCCACGTTTTTTGGTTATTTGTTTTGTTCTCTTAGATTTCACTTGTTTAATTTCACTACATTGGTTGGAACTACTTAATGAATAATGATATTAATATTTCGGGGACGATTTGAGACGGGATCTCACTATGTACTTCAACCTGGCTTTGAACACACTATACAGCCCAGGCTGGCCTCGAACTCATGGAGATCCTTTTACTTCAGCTTCCTGAGTGCTGGGATTACAGGTGTGCACCATCACAACCAGCTAATAATGATATTATTGATTTGATCATTTATGTAGAAATAAAAAGGTAACCCCAAAACCTTTCTTAAAACTACTTTAAAATAATGCTTGTAGGTACATTAAATGCTTCAATTAAAAATGATTTTATAATAAATATTTGCTCTACAATGTAAAATGTACATTTTTGGAACCGAAAACAACTGCTTGCAAAAAGTGACAATAAGGGGTGTGAAATACAGCAATATAATCAAGGTTATTGCCATAATTACCTTAAAACCTCAAAAACCTCTAGTGGTAACAATTATCAATTATTTAAATGTGCTAATAATGTCTTTAAATAATATAAAACCCCTATGAAATTGACATTAATATTTCCAATGTACATTTATTTTCCATTTTACACACAAAATTATGTAGGTGAGGAAAGTGAATCATATCCAGACTCTACTACTGACAGCAGCCTTCTGAGTTGTTCATAGTCACCCTGGCATTCAATGGTAAAGGTAGAATTAAAACCTAGGTACGACTGACTTCAAAGCTTGGGCTTCTAATGTAATATAAAAGGGCGATGTTAGTTTTAGCTGTTGAGGTAAAAACACACAAGGACTAGAGTAATGAATCTTTACCATGTAGTAGTAGGGTCAAACAGGATAATTATCTATATTGCTATAAAGACAATAATTAAAAATAACTTTCTTATTGTAGTTGAAAATAATCACTTACAATTAGTTGATTGGAAAACAAAAATCAGTTAAGCTTAACAAAAAATATAGAACAAAGCCTGCACTAATCTGACTTTTATACATAAAAGAAATAAAAAATTATATACGACTGGTACTATATATATGTAAATATTGGTATATTATACAATGAATACATAGTTCAAATCATATTATATTCTATAATTTCCTCTGTCATAAAAATAAGTGCTAAAATTCTAATATTGGCAGTTACTATTCAGAAGAAATTGAGTCATTTTGGCCACATGGATGCAACATCAATGGGATAGAAAAATTTTGTATATATCAAGGAGAAAAATGAAAAAATATGTTTAATTTGTAGCAAGATTACCTTAAAATAGTGAGGTCTTTTTGACATTGAAAGAAAATACTAAGTTTGGATAGAGAACTATTCTTGTCATGTTAAGCCAAACTGCTTTTTAATATATGCATTAAGTTACAATAACAATTTAAAATCCTATGCATTATATGATTGGCCACATATTGCCCTTTTGTTACTTAAAATCATACCAATTAGTAACTCAAATCTATAGTGGGTTTCTTTTATTATCTGGAAGTGTAAAGATTAAATTTTAAATAACTTACCACTATTTCTGTTGTAATTTCATGTCTGCTGAATTTATAAATAATGACATAAGCAGAGACTCCTGATACACAAAATATTCTGCTCTCTGGACACCAGTAAATCATCTGAATAGCAAATGGGTCTTCCTCTACAATTTCACATGACTGTTTGCCTTCTCCCACCTTCTGTTTTTCAAAGACTTTTGATGTTTTTAGCTTGTACAGCATCTGCAGAGTTACTATGAGATATTGAAACAGTTATTTTTCTAATTTGAACAAATGTCTATATATTGTTAAAACTTTTTCAATGTATTTGTTAGACCACAAAAGTAAAACACAAGTACAGAAAATTACATGGAACTAGTAATCATTTAATATTATGCTCTTATTTCAGTATAAAGTGGAGAGGAAGACTAGAGGGGAAAAAAATGAACAATTATTGAACCTATATGTCAAGGAATATGTACTTATTTCTTCATGTAATCCTGAGAAAAGTCCTATGATGTGAGTATTTTCGTTCTTGTTTGTTGATGAAAACAAGGGGGCTCAGAAGGTGTATAGAAGAAATGTAACATGATTCTGTCCTAGGGGAAATCTCACAGTGTTTTTTCCACAATTTATCCCTTTGATTGCTAGACAGGAGTGTGACACTATCCTCTGGTTAACTCCTCTCAAACAAATTTTAGATACTCCTTTGGATAAGAAACATTGTAATTTACCAGCTAGCAATACTGAGAGTCCACGAATCTGTAATTCTTTCAGGAAAGAGCTATTCTGAGTGACTGTGTCAAGAAAAGGTAAGATACAAGTCTTATAAAACTGAGTTTGTGAATTGTTTTTAAAAATATTTACTTGGGGTAATATTTTTTCCATTTGAGACCACAATTATACTAACTCCTCTACAAAAGAGCTCTGATTCTGCAATTAATGTTTAAGAAAAGTTGCAAAAATCAGAAGTTCTTGCCAAAAGTTCAAGATCTAAATTTAATTATCAAAAACATTAATGAAACCCAAAATTGAAGCTAATTCTACAAAATAACTGACCTGAACTTCTATAAAATGTCAATGACATGAAATACTAAGGAACTGTTCCAGAATTTTAAAAAGGCAAAGGATATAAAGATAAGATACAACAAACCATCCTAGATTTTCTTTTGTTATAAAAAAATTACTGAGACAATTGGAAAAAGCTGAATAGGATCTGGAGATTAGAAAACAGTTTTGTATTTACAATCTCCTGGTTTTGATAACTATGTTTAAACCGTATAAAAGAATGCCCTTGTTTTAGGATATATACACTAAAGTATTTGGGGATATGAAATATTAGAGGAGCAGTATGTCTCTAACTTATTCTCGAATGACTAATAAGCTGTATGTCTATATGTATATATTTTGTGCATATGCGTACACATTGCTGTGGGAGACAGGAGGAGGGAGGAAAGACTATGGCAGAGAATGGGAAGACAAAAGGAGAGGAAGTGTGATAGGAGCTGAGGAGGACAAGAGAGAGAGAGCAAGGGAGAGAAACGAATGTAGTACACATTGAAATTTGGGGAATTTGGCTCAAAGCTATACATTTCACAGTTTTTTTTTTTTCTTCCAATCTTTTCTATAAGCCTGAAATTACATCAAACTAAAATAGCTTTAAATGGGCAAGGTGTTATATTAGGTGCAACAGCTGGGCTTCTCAGGTCAAATGGGATAGCCTCCCGTGTTACATAACAAGGTCAAAAGGATATTACAGAAATAATTAAGGTCCCTAATTAGGTGTCTTTGAGTTATTCAATATAGAGATTATCCTTAATAGGCTTGACCTAATCAGGTGAGCCCTTTAAAAGAAGACTTGGGGCCCACCCTAATGGTAAACAGATAACATTTGTACTGGCCTTGAGGCAGTAAGCCACCATGGGTTCTAAAGAGACAAGAAAATTAAATCTGCTAGCAACTACATACGAGCTTAGAAGAGACCCTTGAGCCCCAAATGAAACTACAAACTCAGTCAATATTTTAGCTACAGTTTTGAGACTCTGAGCAAAGGATTCAGTTAAGAAGTAATCAGATTCCTAATACATAAATGTTTTGTTTTAAACTGTTAAATTGCGGTTATTACTCAGCAATAGAAAACATACATAATATAAATTCAACTTTTAAAGTTCACCTATTTTCTTAGACATTGTTTTGCAAAATTAGCAAACACATTTCTTTAGTGACATTCATTATATTGAAGCTGTGCCCTCATAACTGATTATGGTAAAGATGTCAAACCCAGGGCAATCCTTTGCAATTTATATTGTGAATGTGATGAAACAATATTTTATTTAAAAATTAACTTAAAATATTATTATGCATCCTAAAGAGCTTTGTCCACTCTAATAATTAGAATTGTTAAAGTGTCCTCTCATATTTTAGAAGGAGTGATTGAGGTGGTGGGAAAAGAGTAATAATATCACTGTGCATTAATTTTCTTCTAGAAACAAGCTCATATTTGCATGAAATGATTAATCAAAAGAAAATCTGTTGCCTTTTTGAGTTTTTCCTTAATGATTTACTCTTTAATATATGAGGCCTGTTATGATTTGATCTGAAATCTCTCCCAAATGCTCATATGTTCAGATGTGATAGAAACATGAGGGCACTCACCTCATCATTGATATGTTTATAGCTGAATAGGCCACTAGGAGGTAGAAGCCAGCAGAAGGAAGTCATGGGAGGGGGCATGCGCCTTTGAAGGGTATATCCTGTCCCCAGCCCCTTCCTCTCTCTTTCCACTGGCTGTTTCCTGGCTGCTATGAGGTGAGCAGATTTCCTCTGCCATGCTTGTCTGCTGTGATGTTTCTACATTGCAGCCAGCCCCCCACGGACCAAAACCTCTGAAAACATGCCAAAACAACCTTTTCTCTTTTAAATTATATAGGTTAGGGGTTTTATCCCAGCATTAAAAGGTGACTAATATACAAGGTCAGAAAAGGGTCTTGGAGTCTACGACTTTAAATCCTTTAATCTTTTTCTCATGATGAAGGTTTTCTTGATGGCTGAGGGCCCCTAACCTGTGATAGAGGAGTATCATCAAGAGTCAGTATTTTTCTTCTGCTTTTCTGTTTATTATAGTCTTCCTCAGAAACTACTCACTTCTATAGTTTCCCATATCACTTCTGTGTTGTTTCTTCATTAGTTTTCATTCCTGATTGTCCTGTCTAACTGCTGGAAATTTTTATTTGAAATTTATAAAGTTCAAACCTCAAAAGCACTCTTGTATTTATTTCCAGAAGAGTTCATCTTCTCAATTATATATCTTCAGAAATTTAGAGTAGTTGCTAACTTGTTCTCTTCCTACTCCTGTCAAAATCTTAACTATCTTCCAAAATTCACATTAATGCTGTTAAAAATATCCTTTCTGGATCTACTGGGTCCAAATAAATACCTTCTTTTACTGACAACAAATATGATTTGTGTTGTATTACATTTAGAATTTTTATCGTATTGTTCGCCTGATAGTTACAGAGGTGCATTTCTTTATCTTTTCTAGTGACCATTACGTTTTCTAAAAAACATTGATGGGTCTAAAGAAGATTTAAATATTTTTGTGTGTCTTTCAACATTGAGCAGAATACCTTACTCCATAAATTATACAATTCTTTAGAATTTAATAATCATTTTTTTCTGTTATCAAATAATTTCTTTTGATCCTCACAGGACTTAGTAGATGAATGAGAAAGAAAAGTCAAGAGTAGAGAGATAAAAGTATGTGTCAAAGACTGCACAACTAGGAGGCAAAGTTAATTTGACAAAGTTTGGTACTATTTCTGATATGCCACATCTTGAAGATAAAATGGGTTGCTGACAGAATGACTTAGTCTTATTTGTTCTGTATTATAGAGGAAAAGTACAAAAGAGAAACTTTAAGCCAGTCTAAAAATATGAGACACAGAATTTGTAATAGCTATTCATTTATCTAAAAATATTTTTGAAATGTCAATTGCCAAAACTAAAAAATAAGAGATGGCCATGACTCAATATTAACCAAGTGCTTATTATTTTACAGGGATAAATTTAAAACTTACTTGCAGAAGCATCCCAAAATTTTATTGATCCATCTGCATGACTAGATGAAAAACATATTATCATTAATTAAATTGTATCAAATAAAAAATTACTCCAAAATATATAAAAATGTAAATTACTATTAATTTTGATTTAAAATTATCATTTTAATGAAAACTAATGTATGATAAAGTATTTTTAAGTTCAAAACACTGGCCTGTCCCTTAAATAATACCTTAAGATCTAAATATTATCAAAAGAACAATTCCCTATATTTTACTGTAAGACTTTATGTGCTATAGTGAAAACTGGCCCATAGAAAATAAACAAAATTCCCTGGTAAAATGGTGTACATTTAATGAAAAAGATAACATAATTTTGATAATATCAAAATATAAAATCAAATCCCTAAACCTAACCAAAGTTGTCATGATTTTTAAGATAATGTAATATTAATTCTATAAAATCTCATCTACAAAATAGAAAAGGATAGAACACTTCTCAACACATTTAATGAAATCAGCATTATGTTGATAGCAAAACCAGAAAAAAAAAAACTACAAGAAAATTAAACAGCAATATCACTCATGAGCACAGGCATACAAATTGTTAACAAATTATTAGCAAATCAAATCAGGTTAAGATATAGGAAGGGTAATACATTATAATTGAGATTTTATCTTAGGAATGTAGTCAGTTATGTATTTTTTAAGAATCATCATATTGTAATTCACCATAATATCAAAGAAAAGCCATATGATCCTTTTGATAGATGAAGAAAAATTATAACATAAATTCACCATCCCTTCATAAAAACCAAACCAAACCAAAACAAAACAAAACAAAAAACCCACCTCACAGTACACTAGGAATAGAGGAATCTTCAGCCTGTTAGGAGGATCTAGAAACAATCTATAGATAGAACCTAATGTACACCATAATAAAACACCAAATGTTTCCCCCCTAAGATCAGAAACGAAGCAAAAAGTGTTCACTCTCACGTTATATTGGAGTTCATCACTGCAATAGAAAGAAACAAAAAGCATACAACTAAAAAGAAATAAAATTGTTTCTATTTGTAGATCACATGATGTAGCAAATTAGTATGCAGAAAAGTCCAAACATTAAAAGGGCTACCCGAACTCATATGAGTTTAAGATAAAATGCCAAGATACAAAGTTCAATTGTGTTTCTATATAATAATAAAAACCACTTGCATGCTGAATTACAAAATATCATATACAAAAGTAAAAAACACAAAATTCCAATCAAAGAAATATCAGATTGTGTTAATATGAAATATTCCTGATTATTGTTAGATATTAGGTGTCGTTTTTCCCTAAATGTTATGTACATTCAATGTAATCCCGACTAAAATATGCCAAAAAAGTTTTTGTAAAAATAACAAGATTCTAAAATACACAGAGAAAGGTAAAGAAAGTATAATCACCCAACTGAAAAAGAGAACTACAGGCCAATCTCCCTAATGAACATAGATGCGAAAATTCTCAATAAAATCCTGGCCAACAGAATACAACGAATCATCAAGAAGATTATACACCACGACCAAGTAGGATTCATCCCAGGGATGCAGGGATGGTTCAACATACGCAAAACAATACATGTAATACACCACATCAACAAAGT
>PVJO010028039.1:0-18720 GCA_004026905.1 Hystrix cristata
AAGTGTAGTTACACTTATTGCAAATAGGGAGGGGTGGGTGAATGGAAGGGAGGGGAGGGGAAGGGGGGAAGAGAGGGGAAAACCAAGATGTATCATGTACAGGTACAAAATAACCATGTTGATTATGATCATTATGTATGCAATGTACCAATACATGTTCTTGGTAAAAAATAATAAAAAAATTAAAAAAAAAAAAAGAAAATAGGATTGTATAATCTAAGCCCCAAAAAGCAGACATTATTACTCTTTTCATTGTATACAAAGAATTTAAAATAAATGGAAGCATAGAACAGAAAAGAAATTCAAGATAGAAAATAAACCAGCAATCTCTTAAAGGCATGTCTCCACGTATGCTAACCAAACACACAACCACAGATTGGGCAACTCTTATACCTTCCCAGGTTCTAGTCTGAGATTTTCAAATTGACCTCTGCAGGCAGCCCTCCAAAGATCAGCAGTATTAAAATGGAGTTGCATAAAAGGAACTGAAAGTCCAAATAGTCTAAAAAAGATGGGCTAAGCTGTTATGCTCACACCTAAGAGTATATCAAACAATTTCTTCCTTAAGATCTGTTTTAGCTATATACATCCAAAATTCAAATTTTACTGTAAACTACAGTGGCAAGGAATTTTATATAACTACCTTTTTTGAGGTCTAAAAAAACAACACCCAAACTGCCTGGTAAGGACCAGTGCAAATAAAGCAGAAAAATTCCCAAATCCAACTCAACCTAGAATTATTAATAGATCCTAGGTTCTAGAAACCTGCTTAAGAGCTCCTTTGCTTTCTATATTTAGAAAAAGCAGTTAGGTTAAAAATTCATCAACAGCAGGACTTACAGGGTTAATTTAGGCACTCTGCTTTAGCAATCTGGACTTTGCTGTGAGTCTATTCTAAAAAGAAACAAACAAAATAGTACCCCCTCTATCATTAACACATCCTACTTTGGTTTCATCTCTACTCAATGGTACCCAGTTATCATCATCAAGACATACAGAGAGAACGCACCGCTTCAGATGGATTTCTCTTCTTCCTTCTCTCTGTCCCCTCCCTCTCAGAAGAAAAAGACTGCAAACAAAATCACTACGTCACTAGAGGTAGAGGGAATCCCATCTCCGCACTCTTTAGGAACCAAAGCCAGCAAACAAAATCAAGCCAATTAAAAGAAACAAGCACGTAACCCCAAAATAAGCAGTTAAACCAAAAGAAATTAATATGACAACCTCAATACATCAAAAGACATTTTTAGTAAAAAGGTTTAACAAACTAACTCCTCCTGGGATGTTTACAATCACAAAAGCTTCCTAAAAGGCGACATATTTCTTATCACATTTAAAAAGACTAGGGGACAGTTACATAAAGACAGAGGACAGAGAGGCATATTCACCAGCCAGTGTGGATAGCTGGGTAATGACACAGTGAAGGATATTTATAGGGGATTCCCTGCTTCCTGCAATGTGCGTCAACAGCATCACCAAAGAGAACAGAAATCACCACTGTTCTCATAAGCTAAATCTGAATGAAGCATTGCTTGAAATAGCCATGGAAGAGGTAGAATCTCAACAGAGTAAAAGTTCTAGCAAACCTAATTTTTAAAATATTTTGAAGATAAAAAACAGCAAACAAAAATATCCACAAAACCCTCACAATATTTAACATTTGAGCATTCTCTAATTCTCTAGTGTGTATTAATGACATAGTTAAATCAACCAAGATAGAAAAGGTATCAATCTTTGTAGCTTCTCCCTCCCACTGTGTGAAGTTCAAGGACTTTTATATAAAGAGAGAAAATTAACCAAAACTCACCCCAGATGGATCTGCACTTACACCAACAACAAGGAAGCTCACGTTATTAATGGAGACCTCATTGTAAGGATCTGTTCTGCCGGAATTTTGCCTGAAGAAATTCCTTCTGGGAAACCTGTATCTCTTTCTCACCCCCACCCCGCCTACGGTTCCCACCTGCCCCCCCACCCTTGAATGAAATGCTACTGATCCTGGTGGCTGCGTCTCCTTCAAGCTAATTGCTCTGACAAGCAGCTCTGAAGCAGACCATGGCCCAGCTGTTCAGAGAGATGTCACCTAGAGCTCTGCCAACAGTCACACTCATGCACACACTCACATTCCTTGTCTCTCTCCTTCTGTGTGTGTGTGTGTGTGTGTGTGTGAGAGAGAGAGAGAGAGAGAGAGAGAGAGAGAGAGAGAGAGAGAGAAAAGCTGCAAAGCATTCCCTCCCACCTCCTTTTCTCTCTCATTCAAGTACTTTAGTGGCAAGCCTGCCTCCACACTGCTCTGAAGATAGCTTTTAAAGACACAGCAGCACCTTTCTGCTGCATATGTTCAGATGCCAAAACAGTGTCTTTTTAGTGAAGAATAAGTATTTGGAGATATGTAATGGATTAAAAGTTCACCTTAAATTTATCTTGGCTTTGTCTTACCCACAAAGTAATCAAGGCCAGAGAAACAGTTTTTCTCTAAAAGCTTCTACGCTCAACTTTAGAAATGTTAATAAAAAAACCCGCCCTAGCTACAGAGAATTTTCTTTCCAGTGAGCTATTTTTAGTAAAGTCATTTTTCATTTTGGGGCAGAAGGCAGGCAGTACAGAATACTAGTAGCTATCTGTTCCTCTTCCCATATTTGACCTCAAAGATGAGAAGACATCTTTGGCTATAAAATGAGAGAACAAGGAAATCAGAAAGGCACTTTACTGACAAAAGTGTGTGTGTGAAGGGGGGACGGACAGACAGACAAATAGAGAATGAATGAATGAATGAACGATTCAAAGCCAGAATAGTAATGTTTCCAGAAAGTATGTATGGCTGTGGGGTACCAAAAATTAAATATGACTTTCAGGGGTCCTTTTATTTTTATGCTAGGGACTGAAGCCAAGGCTTTGCACATGTCAGACAAATGTTCTACAATGGAGCTATACCTCCAGCCTCAGGTCCTAAATTTTAAGGAAAAATGGTAATAAACTCTGTTGCTACAGGAATTAATGGACACTGCCAGTGGTACAAGGTCTGCAACAGTACAAAATAACATATGGCTAGTAACCAAGCAATCTGAGGAAAGCAAAAAAGTCTGGCACAAAGACACATCCATTCATTCAAACACAGATTTGTTATATGTTTGTGGTGTTACTATGGAGGCCAGGGACTATGATAAACTCTAAGAACATGAAATACATTTTAAAATTCTTTATTTATTTATTTTCAATTTTTTGACACTGGGTCTCACTATGTAGTTCAGGTTGGCCTCAAACTTACTATGTAGCCCAGGCTGGCCTTGAACTTGTAGCAATCCTCCCACCTCAGCCTTCCAAATGCTGGGATTACAGGCGTGCCACCACACCCAGCTAGAACATGAAATACATTCTTCTTTTTTTTTTTTTTTGGTGCTGGGGATTGAACTCAGGGCCTCGAGCTCCCTAGGCAAGCGCTCTAACCACTGAGCTAAATCCCTAGCCCTGAATTTTTAGAAACTTTAACTGTGCTGTCAACTTTGCAAAAAGGTATCCTAGGGGGCTGGGGATTTAGCTCAGTGGTTAAAGCGCTTGCCTTGCAAGCACAAGAACCCGAGTTCGATCCCCAGCACCAAAAAAAAAAAAAAAAAAAAAAAAAAAAAAAAAAAAAAAAAAAAAAAGTTATCCTAACTCACCATGCTGAGTTGGCACTGAACGGAAATTAACAGCCATATTGTTCTAGAAACATTAAACTTAATTTTTTTCCATTTGTATGGGGTAATGCACTGTACTAAATATGTAAGGTCTTAATGATGTAGGCTTAATTACAGGCATAAATAAAGTATTCTCTAAGTAAAAAAAAAAAACCTAATAACAGGCATGACAAAGAGGATCAGGGCTGAGAATACAGCACAGCAGTATAGAATTTGCCTAGCATGTACAAGACCCTGAATTCTAGCTCCATCAAGAAAACCAAAAAACAATAAAAGAAGCTATCAGTACAGATCTTGTAGACATTAAAAAGATAGCAGAATATTACAATTCCAAACATACAAATTCAATCACTTAAGAGAAGTGCCAACCCCTTGCAAATCACTAACTACTGAAAGTTACCCAAGACAGAATAGATAACCTGAATAATCCTGTAATTACCAAAGAAATCTACATTCTCAGATATTTATTTTGGTGAATTTTAGCACACCCTTAAAGTAGAAATCATACCAATTCTATGTGCTCGTTTCAGAAAATAGAAGAGAACATACCAACTCTCACTTTATGAGGCCAAAATTACTTTAACACTAAAACAAGGCAGATATATTATGAGAAAATTAAGACTGATGTCTTTGTGATTATAAATGCTAAATGTCTCAACAAAATGTTAGGAAATTAAATCCAGTGATTAAAAAGGACAATGGATTATAACCAAAGCCTGTTTATATTGAAAATGCCAAGGCTGATTCAGTTTTTGAAAGCAATCAATTTAACGCACCATACTGACTCTAAAAAAGAAAAACACACATACATGCACACACACATATAACTTCAAAAAGAAGAGTTCAACAAAATTTAAGACCATCTGTAATAAAAAATGTTCAGCAAATAGGAATAGAAGGAAATTTTCTTAGTCTAATAAAAGGCAAGCACAACAAAAGTACAAATTGAATGCTTTTCCACTAAGATCAGAAACAGGGCAGGGTGGTCCACTTGTCACTATCTCTATTCAACATTATGCTGAGCTGGGAATGGTGGCACATGGTGTACACTTGTAATACCAACTACTCAGGAGGCTGAAGCAGAAAGATCACAAGTTTGAGACCAGTCTGGGCAACTTAGCAAGACTCTGTTTTGAAACAAAAACCAAAAAGGGCTAGGTATGTAACTCAGTGGTAGAGTGTCCCTGGGTTCAATTTCAAGTACTGAAACACACACACATATACACACAAACATATACACAAAGATATATGAAGTCCTAGCCAATGCAGCCAAGAAATAGAATGAATACAGATGAACAGGAAGAAAATAAAACTGTCTCTATTCACAGACAACATGATTGCGTACACAGAAAATAAATGTTTAGGTGCATACTTAACAAAATATGCATAGTATTTACATGCTGAAAACTATATAAAACACTAATGAAAGACCAAAGACTTAGCCAGGGGTAGTGCTGCATGTCTGTAATTCCAGTACTTGGGAGGCTGAGGCAGGAGGATTGCTGAGAGTTTGAGGCCAGCGTGGACTACATAGTGAGTTCAACATCAGCCTGCACTATATAGTGAGAGCCTGTGTTAAAAAAACAAAAACAAAAACAAAAACAAAAGTAAGATAGCAAAGATTCAAACAAATGAGGAATATATCTTCATGGACTAGAAGACACAACAGAGTAAAAGATGTCAACTTTCCCCAAAGTGGTCTATAGATTTTGTATAATTCCATTAAAAACAGAATGAGTGTTTAGTAGATACAAACTAATTCTAATATTTAGAATTAGAATTAATTTGGAAAGGCACAGCTAGAAAAATTTTAAAGAAGAATAAAGTTATGAGAATCAGAGCATTCAAATTTTAAGATTTATAAGTTACAAAAATCAAAACAAGTGCTTGTTTCGGCAGCACATTTACAAAAATCAAGACAGTAAAGAATTGGTGAAGGAAAAGACACAGAGGTCAATGGAACAGAAAAACAGAATCCATTAAGAGACCCACAGCAATATACTACCAATTTTTTTTACAAGGGTACAGAGACAACTTTATGGAAAAAGGAGTCTTTTCAACAAATGGTGTGGAAACAGTTGGTCATCTATTTAAAAAACAAAAGAATCTTGATCTAAACCTTATATAAAAATTAAATTTAAAATGGATCACTAGTAAATGCAGAACTATAAAATGTTTAAAAGTAAATATAAGAATAAAATTTTTTATAGTATTAGAGATAAAACCCTGGGCCTCAAGTATACTAGGCAAGCACTCTACCACTAAGCCACATCCACAGTTCTTTTTTAAAATTCTATTTTCAGACAGTGTTGCTAAATTGCCCAGGCTGGCTTTGATCTCACAATTCTCCTGCTTTAGGCTTCCAAAATAGGTAGCAGTACAGGTGTGAGCCCCTACACCCAAAAGAGTAAATCTTTGTGACCTGAGAATTAGGCAGACACTTAAAGAAGATATCAAAGCACAACTAATTTATAAAGGAGGCACAGAGTGGGGATGTAGCTTAGTGGTAGAGTACTTGCCTCCCATGTGTAAGGTTCTGAGTTTGATCCCCAGCAAATAAAGAAAGGAGCTGGGTGTGGTGGTGGACCCCTGAAATCCTAGCATTCCAGAGGCTGAGGCAAGAGGATCACTGAAAGTTCAAGGTCAGTTTAGGAGACACAGTAAGTTCAAGGCTAGACTGAACTACATAGGGAGAACATGCCTCAAAAAACCAAAATGAAAACAAAACAAAAAAGAAAAAAGAAAAGAAAGAAAAGGGGGAAACAAGGGAGAAGGAGAGGGGGAAGGGAGGAAGAAAGGAAGAGAAAAATATTGATGAGTTGTATAATAAAGCAGACACTCATGAGTACATATTGAATTGTTTCTCTGATATGAGAAACCGTAAGTGTAAATAAGGACAAAGAGGTATAATAGATATTATGTAAAAGGAAGATAATATTCAAAAGAGAGGAGAACTAGAAAGGGAGAAGGGGGAAAAGAAGGAAGGGAAAAAGGAAAGGAGAAAAAAGAATTAAAAAATAAAAAAAAAGGGAAAGAAAGGGGAAAGGGAAAAAATGGAAAAAATGTAAATAAACCTGCTGTAAATAGGAAAGGGTGGGGGAACCAAGATACATCAGGTACAAGTACAAAGTAACCATGACGAATGTGATCATTATATATACAATATACCAATACATGGTCTTGGAAAAAAAAAAAACCCTCAAAATTTACAACTTTTGCTTTGTGTTTTTGGTTTTTGTGTCTTTTTTTTTTTTTTTTTTTGAGACAGGGTCTTGCCATGTAGTCCAGGCTGGCATTGAACTCACTGTGTAACCTAGGCTGGCCTCAAAGTCACAGGGATCCTCCTGCCTCAGTCTCCCAAGTTCTGGGATTACAGGTGTGCACCACCACACCTGGCTATAACTTCTGTTTTGCAACAGTTACTGTTAATATGGTAAAAAAAGAAAAGCTACCAGATGGAAAGAAATATACGCAAATCATACATCCAATAAATGACTTACTATATCCAGAATATATAAAGAAATCTCAAAACTCAACAGTAAGAGCTTGGTGTGGTACAACATGCTTATTAATCCCAGCACTTGGGAGGCTGAGGCAAGAGGAGTGCTGCAAGTTTGAGGCTAGTCTGGGCTATATATTGAGTTCAAGGATGGCTTGAACTACATCATGAGACCCTGTCTCAAAAAAAAAAAAACAAAAGGATATAAGGCACAGAAAGAGGGTCATTGCTTGTCACTTGCTGCTTGTAGCTTGCTTGCTTGTTGCCTTCTGCCTGCCCTGCTTTGCCATGGACTGTTTCTCCTCTGCCTTGTGACACCCCTCTGCCTTGCCACCCTGCCTTAGAGCCACCAGACTATGAACTGAAGCCTCTATAAACTGTGAGCTAAATAAATCTCTCCTCCTTTAATTTGGGGGGTTGAATATTTTGTCTCAGCAACAAGAAAAGTAACCAAGATGTGACTTTAAGGCACACGTGCTGCAGTAGGTTGTTTGATATCACTGAAAGCTCTAAAAGGTTTGCCCTCACTGCCCTAGGTAAATGAAAATTAGTTTCATACAAAACTTGTATAAGAATGTTTACCATCATTCTACTTATAATTTGTGTGTGGGAGGTGTAAATATTTTCCAGTGAACCAACAGATAAACTGATTGACATAACAATGGAATTCTACTAAGTAATAAAAAGAAATGAACTACTAATATGTGCAACAATTTAGATGAATCTCAAAGACATTAGGGTGAGTCAAAGAAACCAGTCTGAAAATGTTACATACTGTGGATTCCATTTACATAAACTTCTGCAAAAGGCAAATTTACACAGACATTACATTAGTGGTTGCCAGTGTCTTTGAGTGAGGAGAAGGGACTATAAGGGGCAAAAGGGAACCATTTGAAGTGATGAAAATATTTTATATCTGGCTTGTATTTGTGGCTACAAGATTGTAATTTGGTCAAATAAATTAGCAATTGTGGAATGGGAATGTAGTTAAGTAACAGAATACTTAATTAGCTTATGTGAGGCCCTTCAATCTTCAGCACTGCAAAAAATAAAAAAATAGTTCATTTTAAATCCATAATCATTACTGTAGATAAATTATACTTAAAAAGAAAAAGGAAAATGAGTAGAGGTAAGGAATACATAGTTATAAACTAGAATAGTAGAATGTTTATGATTATTGAAGGGTGAATGTGAGGCTAATTATAATGTCCCATTTATTTAATGTTTAAATTTTTTCATTTCAAAAAAAGGGGGTGTCAGGAGAAACAGCAAAAGAGACTTAGAAGAAACAGCCAGTGGCAGGGGGGAAAGTGTGTTTTTTTTAAATTTTGTTTTGTTTTGTTTGAGAGACAGGATCTCACTACATAGTCTAGGCTGACCTTGAATTCACTCTGTAGCCCAGGCTGGCCTCAAACTTGTGGTAATCCTCCTGCCTCAGCCTCCCCAATGCTGGGGATTACACACATGTGGTTGTCTAGCCTATGCTTAAAGAGTTTTACCTATTTTATCTTCCAGCAGATTGTCTGTTTTAACATTTAGATCTTTAATCAATTTTTATTTGAGTTTAGTACATGGTGAGATACGAGGGTCTAGACTCAATCTTCCGCATGTAACTACCCAATTTTCCCAGCACCATTTATCAGAGAAAATGAATTTTTTTGAGGGGTGCAGGGGATCAAACTCAGGGCCTTGTGCACCACTGAGCTAACCCCCAACCCCATAAATTTTAAAATACAAAAAAAGTGTAAGTTTCTGTCTCTTAGTGGGACCATAGTTGATATTTTCTTCTAATATACTTTTATTCATTGGCATTTTCTAAAATGTCTTTAATAACCACTGAATGATTCTAAATCAATAATTTTTAAAATGGTTGTCCTATTGAGCTACATGAACTAACCTGACAATGACAAAGAAAATAGGCTTTTCCAAGATTAAATATGTTTTAAAATTATATGAAGGCTTAAATATGAGCTTTAAAATTAAACAAAAACCTCTGCTTCACAGTTATAGTATATACAAATAATTGTAAGCCAAAAAACCCACACAAATTACTAGTAGAAAACTCAGCAAAGATTATAGAAACTCAAACGGTTAATAATAAAAATTCATCTTCCACTAGTAATTAGGAAAATACAAATTAAAACCAGAAAATACCATGTCACAACCAACAGACTTTAGCATACCATGCATAGCTGGGGCAATAAGTTGTTCATTTTTATTTCTCAATGCATTTTTTTTTTTTTTGTGGTGCCGGGGATCGAACTCAGGCCCTTGTGCTTGCAAGGCAAGCACTCTAATCACTAAGCTAAATCCCCAGCCCCTCATTTTTATTTCTGAATACTATATCACTGTACAGATAAATCACAATTTATTTGTCCACTTACATATTGAGGATTTTCTGGCTTGCTTGCTTCCAATTTTCAACCATTACAAACAGAGCTGACATAAACATTCACATGGAAATCTTGATGGGAAAATATGAGTTCATTTCTTGTAGAAAAATATTTAGGGAGGTATAGATGTGTCATATCATAATTACAAGCTTACTGATTATTTAACACACACACAAGGAAAAAACCTCTTTTTTCGAAGTTCAAGAACTGGTTATCCTTACAGAAGTGTTGCTCACCCTTCTTAAAAAATTTCTGGGGCTGGGGCTGGGGATTTAGCTCAGTGGTTAAAGTGCTTGCCTCAGAAGCACAAGGCCCTGAGTTCAATCCCCAGCACCATGCACACAAAAAAATTCTATTCTTTTTTTTTTAACTTTAGTGGTAATTTTAGATATACATAATAACATTCATCATAGAGAATTTGTTCCTATACATGATATATCTTTTTTAATTTTTTATTTTTACATGATATTATCTTGCTTCTGCTTTTTTTTCCCCATTCCCCTCCTCTCCCTTCAACCCTTCTTCTCTTTTTTACCAAAGCTTTGTTTCCATTTTTTCCATTCCATTCTTTTTTTTTCTTGCCCTTCCCTCCTCCCTTCTCCCCCTTCCTGCTTGAACAATTTCAAAGTGTTCACACCATCTTATATGAAGAGTTCCAAATGCTCCACATCTTCATCAATATTTGGTATGGTCATACTTTTTAAAAAGCCATTTTAATAGTTTTACAGAGATTTCTCCTTGTAGTTTTAGTTTCTCTAATGACGAATATTGAACATGTTTTCATGTGCTTATTTGCCAATCCCATATCTTCTTTGGCAAAGTGTTTATATCTCTTATCCATTTTCTAACTGAGTTGTTTTCTTACTGATGAATTATAAAGGTTCCTCATATATTCTACAAGAAGTATTTTCCTTTTTAGAAATATATTTTAATTAGTGCCTATTAATTTTACAAAATACTAGGTTCTAATGTGGTATTTCATATTAGTATTTTCTAAAACGTTTCCTGACAGCCTGTGGCTTGCTTTTTCATCTTCTCAATAATGTCTTGAAAAGAGATCCATATGGGGTTAATTTTTTGATGGGTGGGAAGTTAGTTTGCAGTTTTATTTTATTATCATTATCCAATTGTGTAATGACCACTTCTTTTTAAAGTTTTGGGTTTTGTACTGGGGATCAAACCCAGACCTCATGTATGCCTGACAAGCACTCTTGTAGTGGAAAAACCACTAAGCTACATCCAGAGCCAAGCTAACTTCTTAAAACATTATCTTTTTCCCCCTGAAATGTCTTAACAACTCTATCAATTAGATATACATATGTGGTCCTATTTCTGGACTCATTTCCTTCCACTGACCTATGTTTATTTTTTACACCAATATCCCATACTATTTTAATTACCTAAATTTGATATAAATCTTTCAACTAGGTAGTTTAAACCCTCCAACTTTTTATTTCTTTATGGTTGGGACATGGTTTCGCTATGTAGATCAACCTGGCCTTGAACTATGTAGTACAGGCTGGTCTTGAACTCATGGTGAGCCTCCTGTCTCAGCCTTCCAAGTACTGGGATTATAGGCATGCACCACCCCACCTGGCAAATCCTCCAATTTTAATCTTTATTTTTGAATTTATTTTATCTAGTTTAAATCCTTCATGCTTCCAGATCAATCAGTTTGTTAATTGATTGGGACTGTTTAATCTATGCCTCAATCCGGGAAGAAATAAACTTCAAATGCTATCACATCTTCTAATCCAAAAGCAACGTTCTCATCCATGAAGCAATGGCACTGCCATGTGTCAACTTTAGCACTAATCATTTCATATTTTTGTTATTTGTTCATGTTTGACCAATTTCAATTTCTGATGCTCTTGCTAGTATATAAACATGATTCTTTTTTTTTTTTTTTTTAAGGTTTTCTTTTTGTCTAGACAGGGTCTCACTGTGTACTCCAGGCTGGCCTTGAACTCACTATGTAGCCCAGGTCGGCCTCCAACCCACAGTGATCTTCCTGCCTCCGCCTTCTAAGTGCTGGGATTACAGGTGCATGCCACCATGCCCAGCTTACTATTCATTTTTATACACTGACTTTGTACCCTGGAACCTTCCTAAGCTTAATTTTTCCAGCTTTATAGATTTCTTATGATTTCTAGATACATGATGCTAATTTCTGCAGTGGCAAAACTTTCTCCTTTTCAATCATATGCTTTTACTGATCCCCCCTTCCACCTGCACCAGAACTGTCAGTATAATTTTAAAAAGAAATGGTGAAAGCAAATCCCACACCTCTTTCTTATTCCTGTGGGCAAAGAATTCAGTATTTCACCATTAAGTTTGACACTGGCTAACAAGTTCTCATAATGTCCTCTATCAGACTAAAGAAGTTTCCTTCTATTTTGTTCAGACTTTTGTTTTTGTTTTTGGTTTTTTGAGACAGGGTCTCGCTATGTAGCCCAGACTTGAATTTGAGGCAATCCTCCTGCTTCAGCCTCCCGAGTGCTGGTATTACAGGCATTCACCATCACACCTGGCTATTCAGAGTTTTAAACACAAATGAAAGTTGAATTTTATTCAATCCTTGTTCTGACTCTATTGGGATAATCATGTTATTTTCCTTTTTAGTATATTAATAGTGAATTACATTAGTTGAATTCTGAATGTTAAACCAACCTCCAATTCCTAGTGTAAAACCTCCTTGTCCTTCTAATATTTCATTAGCTTTAATTTACTAAAAGTTTGCCAGGATTTTTACATCTATGTTCATTAGAATTCTTGGTCTTGGTTTTGTCTTTGATTTTAGGATCACTATAAGTTTGGGCTCAAAAAATGAGGTGGGAAGTGGTCGCTCTCTTATGTCCTTCACAAGGTTTTGTAGAAATGGTATTTCTTCCTTAAATTGTTGGTAGACTTCAGTAGTGAAGCCATCAGAATCTCAGGGAATTTTTTTTTTTTTTCAGGGAATGTTTTTAAACTACAATTTCTCTACCAGATATTAGAGGCCTATTCAGGCTGTTTCTTTTTGTCTAGTCTAGATCCTTTGTGTTTCCAACTGATGAAGTTTTAGCAGTCTGCACCTTTCAAAAAATGCCCCTTTCAGGCTGAAGAAGTAGCTCTATGGTAGACCGCCAGCATATGCAAGACCCTGGGTCTGATCCGTAACACTCGGGAAAAAACTGTTCCTTTAATAGAAATAGCCAAATTTATTGGCACAGGATTGTTCATGGCATCCTACTACTGTTTTTTAATGCCTAAAGAATTGTCAGTAGCTGGGCATGGTGGCGCATGCCTGTAGTCTCAGCATTGGGGAGGCTGAGGCAGGAAGACTGCTATGAATTCGAGGTTAGCCTGGGCTACACAGTGAGAACCTGTCTCAAAACAAAAAATAAAAAAATACAAATGAAACAAAAAAGATAAGATGGCACCAAAGGTGAAGGAAGTGCCTGCCCCAGCCAAAGCAAAAGCTTTGAAGGCCAAGAAGGCAGTGCTGAAAGTCATTCACAACCACAAAAAGATCTACAAGTCACCCACCTTCCACCATCCCGAGACATTGTGGCTCCAGAGGCTGTGCAAACACCCTTGGAAGAGTGCCCCCAGGAGAAACAAGCTTGACCATTATGCCAACATCAAGTCCCCTGACCATGGAGTCAACAATGAAGAAGGCAGAGGACAACACACTTGTGTTCGTCGTGGATGTCAAGGGCAACAAGCACCAGATCAAGCAAGCTGCGAAGAATCTCTATGACACTGACCTGGCCAAGCTCAATACCCTAATCAGACCTGAGCAAGAGAAGAGGCATGTGTTCGGCTGGCTCCTGATTACAATGCTTTGGCTGTTGCCAACAAAACTGGGATTATCTAAGCTGAGTCAGCAGGCTAATTCTAAATAAACATTTTTTTTTCACTGTAAAAAAAAAAAGAGAATTGTCAGTGGTGCTCACTCTCTCATACCTGATTCTGGTAATGTACATCTTCTCTTTTCCCTTCCTAAAAGGTCTGACTACAAATTTTATTTTATTTTTTTCTGGTGCCAGGGATAGAATTCAGGGCCTTGTGCTTGCTAGGCAAGCACTCTAACCACTGAGTTGAATCCATAGCCTCTTATTATTATTCTTTTGAGACTGGGTCTTACCTATTCACTGAATTGCCCAGGCCAGGCATGAAGCTGTGATCCTCCTGCCTCAGCTTCCCAGAGGGCTGGGATTACAGGTATGTGCAACCACATGAGGCGTGGCTACAAATTAATCTTTGTTTTTAAGCCAGTTTTTTATTTTAATGATTTTCTTTTTTGTACACTGATGTTTGCTCGGGTCATTTTTATTTTTTGCTCAGGTCTTTTTAATATCCTTTTCTCTGCTTTGAGTTTAGTTTGCTTTTCTTTTTTAGTTTCTTTTCCCTTTTTTTGGTGGGGTTTTTTTTTTTTTTTGGAGACAGGGTCTCGCTATGTAATTCAGGTTGGCCTTGAACTCACGATGCAGCCCAGGCTGGTCTGGAACTCTCAGTGGTCCTTCTGCCTCAGCCTCCCGACTTCTGGGATCATAGGTATGTGCCACCATGCCTGGCTTTTTTTGAGACAGGGTTTTGCTATGTAGTTTAGGCTGGCTTTGAACTTGCAGCAATCCTCCTGCCTCGGCCTTCCATGTGCTGGGATTACAAGCATGCACCACTGTATCTGGCCCCTTGATCCCTTTTTTCATCATGAAATAAAACCTCTGTATCCATGGTAATACTCTTTGCTCTGAAATCTACTTTGTCTGATATTAATACAGCAACTCCTGCTTTCTTCTAAGTGTCTGCATGGACTATCTTTTATCCTTCCTCCTGTACTTCTTTTTTTTTTTTTTTTTTTGGTTCATCCTTCATTTATTTAGCAATACTGTGGCTTGAATCCAGGGCCTTGCATGTGTGAAGAATGCGTGAGAGCACAAGCCACATCAACATCCACTGCCCCCCAGCCTTTTTTAGAGACAAGGTCTCAATATGCTGTTTAGGCTGCCTTGAAGTCACTATGTAGCCCAGGCTGGCTTCCACCTGCTGTAGTATCCTCAGTGCTGGGATTAGAGGCATGTCCCATCATTCCTGGGTTAGCTCTCTATCTTTTAAAGTAACTTTTTCAAATAAATATTTGAAATATTTTCTCCATATTTCTCCTTTTCATTCTTTTTTTTTTTGGTGCTGAGGATTGAACTCAGGGCCTCGCACTTGCTAGGCAAGCACTCTAACCAGTCAGCTAAATCACCAACCCTGGGTGTTGTTTATTTTGGTTTGTTTGTTTTTTGTTGAGATAGGGTCTCACTGTGCAGTTCAGGCTGGGCTTGAACTCACCATGTAGCAAAGGGTAGCCTTGAACTTGAGGTGATCCACCTGCCTCAGCCTCCCGAGTGCTAAGATTATAGGCATGTGCCTTTTTTTTTTAAATTTAGATTTAAACTTCCATCTGGCTTAGTTTTCTCTTGTCTTCAACATTTCTTGTAGTAGTATCTGATGGTGATAAATTCTATCAGCTCATATATTTTAAAAGGTTTTATCTACATTTTTAATTAATAAAATTTACATGCAATACAATTTACCCAATTAAAGTATATAGTTCAATGACTTTCTGGAATATCCAGAATTGTGATTCCATCTCAAAATCAATTTTGGGAAATTTTCATCATCCCAAAAACAAATTTTATACTCATTAGCAACACCTGCTCATTTTCTCCCACCTCTCAACCCTAAACAACTACTAATGTAATTTCTGACTCCAGAGGTTTTTCATTCTGAACAGTTTCTTTCCTGTTTTTGGGGTTTTTTTGTTTTTGTTTTTTTGGTCCTGGGTGCTCATTAGGCAAGCGCTCTACCACTTGAGCTAAATCCCCAACGCCTTCTTTTTTGACTTTGAAAGGTATTTTTGCTCAGCATGGTGGTGCACGCCTGTGATGCCAGCACTCCAGGGGCTGAGGAAGGAGGACTGACATGAGTTCGAGGCCAGCCTGAGCTACACAGTGAGTTCAAGGTCAGCCTGAACTACATAGTGAGACCCTGTCTCAAAACAAAAACAAAAAGAAAGTTATTTTCATTCCATATGGAATTTTAGGTTGACAGGTCTTTTTAATTAGTACTTTTTAATATTATCACTCCAATACCTTCTGAATTACAATGATTCTAATGACAAGTATGTTGTAATTCTTACCTTGTAGATAATTTTTTTTTTTTTACACCTTGTAGATAAATTTGCTAGGCTGCCATAGCAAAGTAACTTACACTGTGTGGCTTAAACAACAAAAATTTATTTCCTCACAGTTGGGGAGGCTGTAAGTCCAAGATCAAAGTGTTAGCAGATCTGGCTTCTCCTGACATCTCTATCCTTGACAAGATGGATGCTTCTTGTGTTCTCATATGGTCTTTCTTCATGCATAATCATGTCCCTAGCGTACATCTGGGCATCTAAATCTCCTTTTCTTTATAAGAACACCAGACACAATGGATTAAGGCCTACCGTAACCACCTCATTATAACTTATCTCTTTAAAGGCCCTATCTCCGAATATAGTCATATTTTGAAGTACAGGGGGGTGCTAAGGCTTTAATGCATAAATCTGAAGGGGGGCACAATTTAGCCCATTAACAACGCTTTCTCTGAGCCCTCGCACATGGTATAGGAGAGACAGGTGAACAGAGCAGTGGACTGAGGGAACTGTAGTGGCTCACTGAGATTCCCTGAGGGCCATAAACAACACCATAAGCCAGTGCCAAAGAACCAGAGGTTAGGCCAAACAGCAAATTCTCATCCCCAATATATTGAAGAGCTACAATCTTACAACAGGCTCAAAATCGAAAAGCCAGCTAAACCTGGAAGACATCTCTGAGAAGAAGTTATTTCCAAGGGTTCTCGATACTAGCAATAAAGCAACCTACCATGAGCAATTTACCCCCATCAACCCAGGAATTAAACAAAAAAAAAAAAAAAAAGAAAAAGAAAATGAGAAGATATGCAAACAACATGGAATCCCAGACTTGCAGCTCTCCAGAGGCAAACCCAGGGGGCAATGAGGAGGAACAATCCAAAAGACACCCACCTGGACTCTTGGAAGTGGCAGCAGCAGAAATAACAAAGCAGATGAATGAGGCTCTAGGAAAAAAATCAAATCAGAAATAATTTCTCAGATTACTACAGAGATGGTGACCAGAATGAAAGACATGATTAGTGACTCTACAGCAGACACAGATAAAAAAAATAGAGGAGTTTAGGAAAATGATGGAAACCATGAACGTCCAACATAGGAAAGAAATGAAATCTATGAAACAGATTCAAACATATCCAGGAGATTAAAAATTCCATTGAAAGTATAGGCAGCAGAATAAGCCATGGGGAAGACAGAATATCAGACTTAGAAAACAGGATTGCGAATTAGCAATCATGAAAAAAAAGAGCTCTTAAAAATATATGAAAAATCACTCTAACAGCTGCTAGAAGAATACAGTAAGATTGACCACAGCCAATGAAAAACCAAGAGATAGCACAAGCAACATAAAAAGCCTGTTCACAGACATAATGGCAGAAAACTTCCCAAGTATGGAAAAAGAACTTGATATACAAATAAGTAAGGCATACAGAACTCCAATTAGCCATGATCAACAAAAATCTACCCCAAGGCACACAATAGTTGAAAATAACTTTCAGCTCAGACTATCCCACAAAACTATCTTTCAAAATTGATGGAGAAGTAAGGTACTTCTATGACAAAGACCACCTGAAGAAATTCATGACCAGCAAACCAGCACTCCAAAATGTTCTGAAGGCCATTCTAGAAAGAGATAATGAGGACTACAACTCCAGGAACCCCAACAGAAGGAATCCACCAGGGAAGGCAAGTAATTAAACAGAGAGGAAATAAAGGGAACCAACAAAAGGAAAATAACACGACAAGGATAAGTCAATACATATCAGTCATAACCATCATGTAAAGGGTCTCAATTCACCAGTCAAAAGAAAGACTGACAGAAAGGATCAAGAAGCAAGATTCAACAATATGCTGCATACAAGAAACACATTTAATTCAAAAACAAATTCACAGACTGAAAGTCAAAGGATGGGAAACAATACTTCACTTGATAGGAAGACAGAAAAAAGGAGGGGTAGCTATTCTAGTTTCAGACAAAGTGGCTTTCAAGTCAAGACAGATCGAAGAGACAAAGGTTACTACATTCCTGTAATGGGAACAATCCAAGAAAGAGATGACAATCATAAATACATATGTACCAAATACCAGTGCATCCAACATATAAAACAAATACTAATGGACATCAAAAACCAAATAAGCATTAATACAATTGTAATAAGGGACTTCAATACCCCACCGTCACAAGTAGGCAGATTAACTAGACAAAAAATCAACAGAGAAATATCAGGACTAAATCAAATTTAGGAACAAATGGACTTAGTAGATATCTGTAGAGTGTTTCACCCCACAATATCAGAATACACATTCTTTTTAGCAGCACATAGGATGTTATCCAAAACTGACCACATACTAGCTCATAGAACATGCTTAAGTAAATGCAAGGGAAATAAAATTATTCCATGCATATTATCAGACCATAGTCCAATGAAGTTGGAAATAAATGGCGAAAGAAATCACAAAAACTTCATACACACATGGAAATTAAATAGCACACTCCTGCACAACTAGCTGGTCACAGATGAAATTAAAGAAGAAATTAGACAGTTTCTACAATTAAATGATAATGCCACTACAACATACTGAAACTTACGGGACGCAATGAAAGCAGTCCTGTGAGGGAAGGGTGTAGCGGTGAACTCCCATATCAGAAAAACAGCAAGCTCAAATAAACAACCCAATGTTGAATCTCAAGCTTCTAGAAAAAGAAGAGCAAGTCAAGCCCAAAGCTCATACAGGGAGGAAATTATAAAAATAAGAACTGAAATTAATGCTATTGAGGTGAAGAAAATAATACAAAGAGCCAATAAATCGAAAGTTGGTTCTTTGAAAGATTAAATAAAACTGACAAACCCTTAGCCAACCTTGTCAAAAAAAGGATCCATGCAATTATGGAATGAAAAGGGTGAAATCATAACAGATCCTGCAGAAATCCAGAAGATCATCAATACCTACTTTGATAACTTTTATTCCTTTTTTCCCCCTTTATTC
>PVJO010028040.1:0-18772 GCA_004026905.1 Hystrix cristata
TTTTGGGTGTTGACTTTGTATCCAGCAACACAACTGAATTTAGTTATTAAATCCAGTAGTTTTTTGGTGGAGTTTTTTGGGTCTTCTATGTAGAGTATCATGTCATCTGCAAATAATGATAGTTTAACTTCTTCCTTTCCTATCTTTATTCCTTTTATTTCTTTCTCTTGTCTAATTGCTCTGGCTAATGTTTCTAGAATTATGTTGAATAACAGTGGTGACAATGGGCACCCTTGTCTTGTTCCAGATTTTAGTGTGAAAGCTTCTAGTTTCTGGCCATTTAGTGTAATGTTGGCCATTGGTTTGTCATATATGGCTTTTATCAGATTGAGAGATACATCATCTATTCCTAATTTCTGTAGTGTTTTTATCATGAATGGGTGTTGGATTTTGTCAAATGCTTTTTCTGCATCTATTGAGATGATCATGTGATTTTTGTCTTTGACTTTGTTGATGTGGTGTGTTACATATATTGATTTGAGTATGTTGAACCATCCCTGCATCCCTGGGATGAATCCTACTTGGTCATGGTGTATAATCTTCTTGATAATTCGTTGTATTCTGTTGGCCAGAATTTTGTTGAGAATTTTCGCGTCTATGATCATAAGTGAACAATTTCCACAAAGCAACCACTCCGTCATTCATTCAGTAATGATTTATTTCATGTGACCATGTTCAGCATTGCATGAACATTTAATAAATGATAGTAACATATCATTATTATTATTATTATCATTATTATTATTACTACTATTATTATTATTACTAATAAAATACCATGTTTTAACATATACCAAGGGCTCCAAGAGCTATGCCAGGAGTAAAAAGGAACCAAAATATTAACAGAAGAATAATTTGATTTCAAAGAAGTAGCCATGTTGATTTATACCTGTATCAAAAATGGTGTTCCTTCTTTACAAAGAAACTAAAGCAGGAAGTGGTTGACTTAGATGACCTTGTTTCTGTAGAAAATAATAGAGGTTTTCTTAAAAGCAGTCTAGTGATTTTTTTTGGAGCGGCAAGGGTATTAAACAAATAGAAGGAAATTATAGACAATTCTAAAAAGAATTATTCAAACGGTGTTTCAAAACCACACCAGCATTCCTGCTAGGTGAGAGATAAAGACCACAGCAGAACATGTCAAGCTGTAATACAGACATGTCTTCTCCACTAACTGTACTCATTACAAACCCAAACGGTTCCCAGCAGATTTGAGTCATTACAAATAAGAGAGACGTCTGATCAGCCATCAGATTCTGCTCTCCAATCAGGCTTGATTTTGTAACCAGAAATTAGTTTACAAATTTTCTTACTAGAGCAAATTTTTCTTACTAGAGCAAATTTTTGCTAAATTTTACCATCTATGTGACTTTATTATAATCAGCATTCATAAAACTTATGATAAAATCAGTCTGTGTGCATTTTCAAGGAATCCCTTTGTTCCTGTTATTGCTTCTTTTTTCCCTGAAAATGTTATCCTTCTTATAAAAAAATCAGTATTTTTCATCTCCTTATCTCTTTCACAAAATGGTCATGGTGAGTCACTAATCCAATGCATCTGTAATACATCACAGAAAAGAAATTTAATCTGCAAAGGTCAATGAAATCTCTTGTGATGAAGACTTGTCAAAAAGACTTGGATTTGTTTCTGAGACATACAACAGACAGTATACAGTTTGCCACTGTGTGAGATGGGCATTGTGTTATGGCGGCTTGGGTTGTAGGTGAAGATTTGAAGAGAGATTTCAGAGAAAGAGGACCAGACAGTTATGTAGGAAACAGGTAGAAGGGTTGATAATAAACATATGCAACAATAATATTGACTGCTGCTGATTATTTGCAGGCTCCTTCAGTTTTAAGAACCATATAACATGATTAATGGGGACTTAATTTGCTGTCTCTCTCTCTCTCTCTCTCTCTCACACACACACACACACACACCCCTCCCTCCTAAATAGTATTAACTGAGAAGAATGAGGCTTCTCCATGGCCACATGGCTAATACCAGGTAGAACTTCAAATTGGACCTGAGTCTAAAGCCCGCATTCTTAACCACTCCTCTATAAATCTTGTCAGGACCACTAATTATCATATGTAAGGTTGACTGTGTTCAGAGACTCCTACCAGATCAACAAATCACAGTTTGGTGTTTCTGTAGGGGATTTTCAGAGATGTCTGGCATGCAGGCCGGCAAACTGAAGTGGGAGAGCCATCCTGACTGTGGGTGGCACATCCAATAGGCTTCTAAGCCTGACAAAAGGAAAGCAAAAGAAGGACGTCTGCCTGGGTTTGAAAAGCTCCATCATACTTAATCAAGTGGGTCTTTTGCTATTGCCGTAGCCTTCTTATATCACACTCCAATTTCTTCAGCCTTTCAACGCAGACTCACACCAGCAACTCTCCCGGAGTTTCCAGGCACTCAGTCTTTGATTGGCCCTGTAACCTTGATCCCGCTTGTTCTGTAGCTTCCAGCTTCCATCTTCCTCTTTCCTCCACCACCCCTCCTCCTCTTCCTCCTTCTTCTTCTCCTTTTTCTTCTCCTTTTCCTTCTTCTTTCTCTCTTCTTCTTCTCTTCCTTTCTCTTCTCTTTCTTCTTCCTGTCTTCCTCCTCCTTTTCTTCCTTCTTCTTTATGTAGTACTGAGGATTAAACCCAGAGTCCTCACACTGAGCTACCTTTCCAGCTGTTCTTACTCTTTTATTTTGAAACAGGGGCTCCTGAGTCACTAAGCTGCCTAAGCTGAGTTCAAACTAGTGATCCTCCTGCCTCAGCTTCCAGGGGTGCTGGGATTACAGATGTGCACCACTACCACATCTAGCTAGCTTCTAGGTTTTTGACAGGGAAGTTACTGGATCCTCTGGCTCTTAAGTGCACAAACAGCTGTTGGGGACTCACATCTCTGATCCTGTAAGCCTCCCTAATAAATAAAGTAGTGATAATTTTATAGTTGAACATTTGAAGAGCCAAATAATGAAATTTCTCTAAGTAAAGAGAGATGCAGGGAAATTTGTTTTGAGGAAAGGATTCTAATCAAGCGTTTCTATTATTCTGATGTATTTCTATTGATTCTGATGCTCTAGAAAATACTGACCAATGTACTTGTGAAGCTAAATTTTCTCCTGAAATCTGTCTGTTTTTCACCTAGCTTGGGCATTTGGTAGCCTGGAGTGTTACATGGCCCAAATGCGGGTAGAGTGAGCAGCAGGTTGACAGCAGAGACCTGAGGCACTGAACTCACTCCATCTACACAGACCGTGGTTTTGAAGAAAGCTATATCCAAAACTGTGAAGGTTTATCTTAAATTCCCACTAGGTGATTAAATACATACTTAGCAGAAGAGATAAAATTCAACTACGTAAGAACTTGCCTCAGAAAAGTTTGTCCATCCTTTCATTGTCCAAGAGCCTGTTTTTAGAATGACTTTACCAAGTATCTGAAATCAACTAATATTTTATAATTCCTTTCATTAAATAATTTCCAGGCCTTATGTTCACGAGCTTCATGGTATTTATTTATTTTTTTCCACCCAGACAACTTTCTAAATCACTTGTTCCTTGGCAGTAACTTTACAGATATCACGAATAGCTGATTGAACTTTATCATTCTCTGCCTTGTAGAAGAAAAAAGATGCAATTTATCTGTGACCCAAGACAACTTTCACCTCACATATACTTCATCCCATTGGCAGGAAATAAGAGGACAATATATAAGCCACATTTTTAAAATTTCTTAAAAATCTTTTTAAAAAAATTACTTCTAACAGTAAAATAATATGTTTCTGGATATTAACACCAAGTAGAATTATTTCATCTCATTAATCTGGTCTATCACCCTGGAGCAGGGTGTTTACTCTGCCATTTCTTGCATGAGACTTTTTGTATTTGTCTCTCTAATAATCCCACTACTTGCAAAAACCACTGCTTGATTAGAATCTTTTCTTCTTTTCACCAAAACAAATTTCCCTGTGCTTCTCTTTACTTAGAGGGGTTTTGTTATTTGGCTTTTCAAATGTTGAGCCATCAAAATATCACCACTTAAATTTGTTGGGAAGGCAAATATACCAAATTCAAATAGCTGCTGTTCTATAGAGGGACTAGAACCATTAAGCAGCCAGGTGATCATAGTCACCATGTTTTCATTCCACAGGCATGAAACACGGATTTAGAGGCAATTATAATACTTTATTCAGTCTCCTGGGGAAAAATTAATACTCCACCAAAACAGCAATGCAGTTTTTTTCTTACAGTTTCTCATTTTTTTAAATTCTTTGTTTTTAGAAAAAAGTCCAGGTAGATAACTTTAAGCTCTACAGTAATAAAATTCTTGGTTGATATGTGCTATTAATTATGCTGAAATTTAAAAGCTATAGGTTTGAAATAATTTAATTCCAAGATTTATTTTTACATTCAGTGGTTTGAAAAGTGAATAAATAGGTCAAATATAGACCAAGAGTGATTCTCTTTATATCTGGCTTCTTATGACTAATGCGGCAATAAACACAAGAGTGCAGATATCTTTATGAGGTGTTCGTTTCACTTCCTTTGGGTATATACTCAACAGTAGTTTTGCTGTATAAAACAATATTTCTACTTTTGAGGAACATCTACACTGTTTTCCATAATGACTGTAATAATTTACATTTCTACCAAGAGTATACAAGGTTTCTCTTTTCTCCTCATCCTCTACAACGCTTGCTATTTATTATTTTTTACCTTGATTTTTGATGATAAAATCATATCCACAGGTGTGAATTGTAATCTCATCGTGGTTTTAATTTGCATTTCCCTAATGATTAAGGATGTTTTTGATTATTTTCATAATCTAAAACCATGTGAATGTTTTCTTATGAGAAATGTCTATTCAAGCCCTTTGTACATTTTTATTCATGTATTTCCATAATGTATTACATATGAAAATTGCTGACAGTAGATTTCAAATGTACTCATACAAAAACATGATAAATACGGGGGCTGGTAGATATGTAATTAGATTGATTTAATCATGTCACAATATGTACACATATCAAAACATCAGGCTGACTATAATAAGTTTATGCAACTTTTTAATTATCAACTATACCTTAATATAGTTGAAAAAACTGTAGACCAAGTGTCAGCAAACACTTTCTCTGAAGAATCAGATAGTAAATATTGCAGACTTTGAGCATCTTTTAGTCCTCAACAGGACTGCTCAACTCTGTTCTGCTTTTTGATTGGCAAAGTAAACATTGACAATATAATTTTTATATTGCATATTGTTTAATTTTGAGTTTCACAAACTCTGCCTCTTTACTATATTTCAATCTTTGCACTATCAAAAAAAAAAGAAGAAAAGAAAAAAGAACCTTTTCAGTTTCTGAAGGTTTTACATCACTTGTGCTTCACAAAAAGCTTAGTTTTCCACAAGGTAAACCTTTTCTTTTCCCCTTGTTCATAGCATGATTATTTTGAATCTATTGAACATAATAAAATGTATAAACCAAATTTTGCTTCATAAAGAATACACAACAACATCACGCTGTTTGAGCAATCAAGAGAATATTTGATATTTGAATTAGGCTATATTAAAAATAGTTGGGTGAGTTAGTTCATTAGGAAGAATCTAAAACTGTGAAGACGCTCTATCAAGAGAGAAAACTCTTGTGATTTTAAATCCATAGAGTTCAGAAGTATCTATTTATAGCATTAATTTTTATTTTAATATGCTTATTCTATAAATCTTCTTGAAATGATAAAACTGAAACAAGTAGAGACAAAAATAATCATGTAATTATATTAATATGTTAATATATGTTCTATGATGTTAATATTAATTAATATAGTATAGAGTAATATGCTAGTCAACACTGATTTATAACTAATATTATTTTTCAAAAGACTGGTATAGGGACATAGGCATTCTCTTGGAACAAGGGTTACCAACTGAGATCTAATGATTGGAAAGAAACTTTTGTTGGAAAATAGAAATGCTAATTTACATTCAAAGGTAAAATGAAAACATTTATTACTGTTCCTACAAACATTTTCTCACTATAATCCAGGGTTAAATACGAATTTTTATTTGTCTCACGTCTTTCCCCAAAGAATCATATGCAAACAGGAAGCAATATGAGGAGAGAGACTGTATTCCTGCTACCATTTTCCCCACCAGAGGTTTTGTCCTAATGCCCAATAATTTATGTCATCTACCGTTTTCAAATATTGAAAAAAGCTCTGCAGCACTTGAATGTGATTGTATTAAGAAACTTACCAAGATGATCAGGAATTATTTCCTCTGAAATGATTGATTATGGTGAGCTAAATTTGGTCAGGTGGATAAGCGGGTTATTTAGGCACTGCGAGACTTCCAAACCTGTTAGCATGGGAGACAGAAGAAGGGGAGGAGGGTACCCCAAGCCGAGCCTGAGCAGGGGAAGCCCAGCACACAGACCTTTGAGTGGGGTATGAGAGGTGGCTGGTCAGGAGAGCAGGGGTGTGAACAGCTCCCAGTCAGTGTTAAAAAGTGTTTCTCAAAATGTGGCACTCTTGTACATCCTTCTTTCCCATCATCTCTAGATGAGTTTTTTGCATGTAAAAGCTTAAAATGAAATGAATCTATGGGTCTTGCAGTAGAATTTTCTACTGACCTCTCTGTCAAGAGAGATTTGAAATAAGGATGTGTGAGGCTAGAAGTGTTTTGTACTTATTTGCAAAACAGCTTCTCCAAGTCTATTTGTGCAAAAGCAGAGCTCTTGTATTACTTTGAAGTTGTTGAACTTAGCACATCAAGAATTCCCCAAATTATATATAAATGTGGAGTGTTTGTATATTTTTCTGGGTGAAAGATCTTTAATTTTCATCAGATTATCAAATGGTTCACTGCCTCCCTTCCAAATCTAAGAATTACTGGACTAAAGAAATTGAGCTTATCTAATTGCAACTGATTAATTCTATTAGAGATTTCAATTACCATGGTCAGGAAAGCAGGTCATTTTCTTGATAACAAGAAAAATTAGTCCTTAAAATGTTTGCCTAGATTTTTAGTCATAAGTTTTCATCTCTTAAATTATTACCTGCTTCTTCAGTAAAATGCTATGTGCGCTCATGGACATTTATCCCCGAACTAATAGGAGAAGCCTGGTTGTCAGTGTTCCATCAACTAATGCAAAATTCATATTAAGAATGCAAAATGGCTAAACTTTGACCACAAAATGTGCCCCGCATTTCATAGCTATCATCTGTCTGTCACAGCTTCTTTTCGTATAAAAAGGAAAAGCCTTTGTAGCCACAATCACAAATAATATTCTTTGGTAATATCTCAGGGATAATGTAGTTCTCTTTGTTGTATGGTGGTCTTTGCACAAAGGTGTCACAGCTGTAACAAGAGAAAGAAGCTGAGAAAAAGTGAATAGAGACAGATCCCACAGCTTCTCATGGCTCTGTGATTTGTAGTTAGTGATAAAAGTCTTTATGTCTTGGTCAATAATATTGTATCAAGAAAGAGAGACTCTAGAAGAAAGGAAGAAAGAGAGAGAGAGGAAGGAGGGATAGAGGTAGGAGGAGAGGAGAGGGGAGGGGAGAGAAGGGAAAGGAAGAGAGAGGGAGAGGATGGAAGATCTATAATGTGAATCTAATAAAAGGCAAAGATTTTCAGTTAATCTATACCTAACCTGAAAAAGTTAGGTTGGAAACCAATATTCTTGGACTATAGAGCCCTAAAATTCATTTAATTATGGCACAATAGTACAAATAGTAGAACTGGGGATTTAGCTCAGTGGTTAGAGTGCTTGTCTTGCAAGCACAAAACCCCAAGCATGCACACACACAAAAAAAATAGTACAAATAGTAAATGTGAGTAGGAAAAAAATATTCAATTCTCTTTGAATACAGATAGGATAAAGCATCACACTCAACAAATCTGCCTCATCACAAAATCCTAGGCCCAGGTTCTGTGCAAAGGTGCCAAACTATTAATGCTAGCATTTTTGCTTCTGTTTGCCATAGTCTTGCTCATATTTCTATTGTTTGGCAATGTCTGTGATGCAGAGAAAACATTCAATAGATATCATTCAATAGATGTGTGAATGAAAGATAATAAACTGAAGGATGTGTTAAAGAGTCCCGTTATTTAAGATACACGTAAGATCTATACAAAAAAATTCTCAATGCACTAATATTTTATTTTTATTTCACAGATCTGAAAATGATGTGCTCCGTCCCATGGAGTAATTTGGGGACCCAGTCTAGTAGAAGTTCCAGCATCTTCTGGTCACATGCAGATAGCAGGAGGAAATGGGAACAAAGAAAAACTTGAGAGCTTTGAATGGACCAGGCCTGGACATGGCAGACCTGACATGCACCTATATTTTGTTAATCAGATCTCAATCATGTGGCCCTGCTTTACCAAGTAGGATAGGACAAGTGCGCTGGTTGTGGACTCAGAAAGAAAAAAAAAATGATAGCCTTGATAAACAACTAAGCTTGACCTTGCTATACCAGAATTAGAGCCAACTCCTTCTTTAGTAAGTGAGAATCTATATAATGATATCCACCAACTCACAGCCAATGCTAAGGCGGCTTTACATACATTATGGTCTCTGCAGTGGATTTACTTTTCACTGACTGACTAACAAAAGCAAGCTAGTGTAATCTTAATCAAATGATAGGACAGCTAATCTAAAAGAAGGAGAAGAACTCTCCCAAAATTTAATTATTACAATTTACTAAATACTTCTTAGCATTTTCAACTGATTAATTAACAAGCTATTTGTTTTTAATCCTTTCTTAGCAAGATTGCCCTTGTAGCTCCTTCTAAAGTTTCCTCGACATCCATTCTAACACAATCCTCCATATATCTGCTCTGCTGTCCATAAGTATGAAGTAAGCAACAGACTCTCTTATTCACAGGGCTTGACAGGCACAATAAATGAAAAGCAAAGTGAACTAATGGAGTTAGTGTTTCAGGCTCTTATGCATTCACCTCTTTGACCCTTTGGGAACATTTCTTAATGAGATTATCAGCTGTACATACCAATAAGATTGGGACTTATGCAATTATCTCTTAAATCTGTCATTACCAAACTGCCTTTTCCACAATTAAATGAGTTAATCATTTAGCTAAGAAGAGTCTTCATTGCTTTATTTGCTTTCATCTTTTAATTAGGTCATAATGATGTCTTATGTTCACAATATTTATTTGTTATAATGATGGTATTTTATGTTTAAAATTAGATACTAAAATTCACTTTTGGATTAATTGTAAAGTATTCCCCATTTGCTCCCATCTTCCTCCCCATATTCCTTTTTGCATTTTTCCTGTGTTTTTGCACTCCACAGTGAATAAAGTAGGTTCTCATTCTAAATGTCTGTTACCAAACCCAAAGACACGATCTTTCTTTAATTTAAGAAGAACCAACTCTGGAAACCCACATGCATAGGCTGCTAGTCTTGTTCTCCATGTTGGGGTGTGGAGTAGGGCCCTTAACTTGAGTTAGAATATTCATATATTTGAGACAATGTTTGTCAACATTACTCAGGAAAAATGGGGGATGAACTAGTATACTAGCATATAATGTCAAGACACATGTTATGATTAAAGAGTTTTGATGATTAATAAATAAAGCATGGAAAAGACCTTGCTATTCAAGTTTTATCCACAGGAATAACCATTTTAAGTTAAGGTAGGATGCCAATGGAACATGTTTTACAGGTAACAGTTTTTAAAATGCTTTGTTACTTCCAATTCTGCCTGTTTCAACTATTCACGGCTTTTTTTTTAACTCCTTAGTAATATGCAGTTCTTGGGAATATTTTAGATTTCAACACATTATTAGGTCAAAACATAATGGCAGTTAACATATAATAGAGTATTGCTATTGTTCCACAAAATCCTTGCCTTGACAAATGCCTTAAATAAAATAATATGCCCAAAAAGCTTTGGATTGCAGTTTTTTATAGTTCTTTCTAAGGATTTTTTTTTTATGTTGCAACAGAAGAGAGGTTTTGTATTTCTCACCTCTGGATTCTTCCCTATTTACCCTTGAAGAAAGGGAATACCGTAGCATGAAATTTATCCGTGGTATCCTAGGAAAATCAAACAAAAGCTTTTTAGTCTTACAAACACTCTGTTCTAAAGAATTTACTAATTACAGAACATTGAGATGATATTGTCCAAAGGGATCTAACGTTGTCTTCTCAAGACAAAGCTGGTAAGAATAATCCTCAGTGAAGCTGACAGACCCAGCAGTTAGAAGACAGAGCAAAACAGAAGAGAGATTGCACAAGGCCAGAGAACAAGGAATCTCCACAATGCCAAGCATCAAAGGTGAATCTGCACTGACTTAATATTACCATCAAAAGAAAAAGAACTTATTTTGTATTAACCACTGAGAATTCTTCTATGTTTATAATAGACTCCTAATAGCATTTTATTTTTAAGCTTTTGAAAATAAACTGTACCTGTCCATTCTTCCAGGCACTAAGCTCAAGGTAAATAAGTAATGTTATTTCCACTATTGACAAAATTCACTAGTGGTAAATGTAAGTGGAACAGTTTACAGACAGAATGACCAAATGTACTCATGAATTTGGCAAAGACAATTAGACAAGAAGCCATTCAGGCATTTCCTAGGCAAGCTCGTATTTTCTAATGGGATAATCAGCTTTGGTCTAGCGACGCTGTGAGCAAACATACTTAAGATGCTTTTCATGCACCTGCTACCCCTATTTCTTATTAGGAGCAATTTCCCCAAAAAGAGTACTTTAGTTACATATTCTCTTAAAATCTTCCAGGAAATAATAGTACAAAGTCAAGAGAGCAGTTTCTTCTTATTCTCAGGAACAACATTCATCTTTCCATAAATCTTCTTAAATTGTTGTCTCTGTGATTCAGAGGATAATTTTACTGGTTGTCTCATGAGCTTTATCAACATGTTCTATTTTCCAGTTCACTCCCATTATGCTAACTCCATAGTCAATGTAAGAAGCACAAGAGAATGGACAAGATTTTGGTTCATTCTGTTCCTGTGACTTAATAATTAAATCAATACTAAGAAACTGATCTTAGAAGAAAACCATAAGGAAATTATCTCAAACCGTAAGGCTCTTCTCCCAAGAAAATATATGTATTTTTCACTCCTTGAATGGAATGAAGAATTAATTCCTAACAAGTTCTATCTTAGGGGAAAAAATACATTTTCATTAAATTTCTTTAAGTAATGCATTTCAACAAAGTGCTGCATTATCAAAATTAGCTAAATGAGGTAAATATGTCATTCTTTGGCTGATTAAATACATATATTAGGAAAGAAGAATTATCCAAATCTATAATATAATCTTCTATCTCATGTAAGTAATTTTAATTAAATTGGTAGATTGCTTTCTTTAAAATTCTGTCACATCAGATACTAAAATAATTGCAGAGATATATTTTTACAATAAAATATCCCATCTGTTGAATTAATGATTCTGCACTTTCAAGGCTCTCAGGCTCTATTTTACAGTATTCAGACATCTGAATTGATTTACAGCAAACCTTTATTGGTATTTCTGGGATGATGTAGTTGATGTGGTACTTACTGTCTTTCTTCTTCTAATTCATGAACTATAGCTTACTAATACAGCAGAGGAGAATTCCATGACAACTATCTAACTTAGTCATTAAATATTCTCACTTTTGCACAATTAGAGTGAACGTGGAAATCGTAATTTTTTGAGATTGTAATTCACATTGTCAATCTATGGTTTAATATATGCATCTAAGTTATTTAATGTTTTATCAACCACTACACTTTCAAGTATATACTTCAAAGTAATGGAAATTCTTCCACTAATTGCATATGTATATGTATATATGCAGGAGTGTGTATATGTATGTATTTGTAATTTTAATTATTCTATATAACAAATGTAAGTCATTTTTCAGTTACAGAAATATTTTTCATTATTGCCAGAGATATGTATCTTTCAACTAAGATATTTTCTCTAGATGATAATACAGTAGTTTGTCAAAATGCATTACTTGAAGAAGTAGCATGTGTGGGTTTGATTGCCAGCACTCCAAAATAAAAAGATGGGGGCCAGAGAGAGAAAGGGAGAGAGAAATAGAGAGAAGGAGAAAGAAATAGGGAGAGAAAAATAGATCTACATGCAGACATTACATTTTTCTTGAAAATTAACTCAAAACCAGAAAAAGACTTAAATGTAAAATGAAAATTTATATGCTTTCTAGAACAGAACATAGGATAAAATCTAAGTGAATTTGTGTTTGATGATTTTGGGTGAATTTTTAGAGAAAAATCAAACATGCAATTCATGGAAAAAATCAGTCATTTGGACTTAATAAAATTTAAAATACCTGCCCCGTGAAAGACATTCCTAAATAAATGAAAAGAGAAGACAAACTTAGAGAAAATGCTTATAAAAAGTGTATCTTATGTAATATTTCATTCAGAATATACAAAGAACACTTACACACAACAATAAAAAAGCAAACCAATGAGAAAATGGTCAAAAATTCTAAACAGACAGTTCAGTAAAGAAGATGTAAGATGCCAATTAAACATATGAAGAGATAAGCATCATCATAGGTTACTAAGAAATCACAAATTAAACAATGAGGTAATATTATTCACATATTAGAGTGACTAAAACTCAAAAACCTAAGCATTCCAAATGTTGAAGATACAGAAAAATGGAACTCATTCATTGCTAACAGGACTTAAAAATGGTATGGCTACTTTGGAAGACAGTCCAGCATTTCCTACAAAATTAAATGTAATCTTAACATAAGATCTAGCAGTCATTCTCCTAGGTATTTTAACGACTGAGTTGAAAATTGAATGTCTGTACAAACATCTGTACACAAATGTTTGTGGTGCCTCTATTCATAAGCACCCAAAACTGGGAATAACCAAGCTGTCCTTAACTATTTCAATGGATAAAGAAACTCTGGTTAACACTCTGGAAGAAGCAAAACTATAGAAATAGTAAAAGGATCAGTAGTTACTCAGGGTTTGATGGGTCCTGTAGAGGAGGACTAGGTGAAATACAGGAATATTTTAGGGCAGTTAAATGATTCTGCTGGATACTGAGGTAGTGAATATCTGCTCTCACACATTTGTTAAAAGCCACAAAATTGCAACACACACACACACACACACACACACACACACACGTGCGCGTGCAACTTCATGCGCTGTGGACTTTAGTTAACAATAATGTATCTGTATTTTTTTTAATTGTAACAAATAGCAGTGCAAGACCTTATTAATAGGAAAAGTGTATAAAGGGAAGGGCTACACAGGAAAAGTGTATAAAGGGAAGGGCTATACAGCAGTCTTTCAATTTTTTTCCTTTAAATCACATAATGGCTACATCCAAAACTAGAAAAAAAAAGTTACATCAATTATATAAAGAATTTCTAAAAATAAAGATTAAAAAACAGACTATGTAAAAGAAAAATATTCAAAGATTACAAATATACATTCATACAAGGGGAACTCCAAAAAGTTAAAAAATATTTAAAGATGTCTCATTTTGCAACTAATAAGAGGAATGCAAATGAAAACAACAATGAACTAACTATGTATATTGTTTAGATGGGGAAAAATTAGGAAATCAGATGACATCCAGTTTTAAAGTTATTAAGGGAACAAGAATTATAACAGTGCATTTATGTAAATTATCTAGACTCATAAATACATTAACTGACATTTTATATATTTAAAGATACATAGATATACAAAAACATATCATACACACATTAGGTGGATGTTTCTAATAGGGAAGAAATGAGAGTCAGAAATAAAATCTGACTGAGCAACATGATAAATTCGACTCCATGCCTAAAGTCTAAAGATTAATTTTGTATTCTCTATTTTTATTAGTACGCTTGCAGTACATAATGATTACAATTGTCAGAGGGAGTTGGTACATGTACATAATATATCTTAATTCTTTTTTTTCTCTCTCTCTTTTAATCCCCTCCTCCTCCCCTTCTTCCCTGCTCCTTTCAACCAGAAAATCTTTAAAGAAAATTGGATATTGAGATAAATTATGTGCTATGTTCAAAGTGGCAGATGAGCTATTTCTGAATGTCCTGACACACGCTGTTTCAGTGAAAGTCTGGAGAGGTGTTGAAATCAGGAGAGAGAAGCAAGAAACCAGTGATCAAGGTGTGAAATGGTAGTCAACACCAGGAGACTAGGTAGCTTATGGAAGTGGTGAAAAAGAAGAAAAAGTATAAATGTGTGAACGTTTAAGTGAAGCAGAAATGTATGATAAAAAATGCAAAATGATCGGATTCTGTTTTTAAATTAGAAATGCCCAGTACTAAAGAATTAAGGTAGGAAAAGGATTCCAAGAAATGAATTTTAAAAGTTGGAATTGTCTTCATAAGTTAAAGCTGGTAAAGATAAGTTATACAGGAATCTAATAAAAAAATAGAATACTAAACTGATATTAAAATAGCATATCATATAAAATAGATACAGAAAGTGTACAAATAATGAAAATCTAAAATAACCCACAAAGCACATGAAAGAAGATTACAGGGCAATACCGTGTAGTGGTTAAGAATAAGAGTTAGATGTTGGAAAGCTGAGTCACGGATCTAAACTTACCTTCCCTACTTACTGAGTCCCTAGCGTGGCTTTCAGCAAATACTGTACCTGCTCTGTACTTAAATGAACTAATGCAAATAAATCTCTATACATTGTGTCGTTGTCAGTAACATTTCGAGTATCTTGGTTATATCCTCAATACCTAGCAGGGAATCTTGTGAACATTCAAATATCCAAGAGTGAGAAAATCAGTACACTACTAAGGATGGATAGACAAGAAATAATCTATGTTAAAGAACTATTTAAGGAAAATAAAAGAGTGTCAGTGAGATAAGTGCTTAGTGTCCCAGAAATGAAAACAAAAGGCAGTATAGAGAGATGGCTGTTAATTTCAAAGTTTTCTAATCAAATTCTAACTTAATAGGGGAGTGCCACATGTGTATCAACCACAGTCTTATAAAGTGGATAACATTACCTTCAGATTACATATAAATTATTGACGACTATAAAAGATTATAAAATTTACCCAAATGCACACATCTTACACATCAAGGATTATCCAATTCTAAGCTGAGTGTTCCTTCAACTACACAACACGCACGTCACCATTAAGTCCCTACCACTTTAATTTGTCCTTTGTGAACATTTGGTAGGATGAAACCCCCATCAGTGCTAGCAGAGAAATGCTACATGAGGTAGGAGTTTGCCAGGAGCCCCAAGATTACTCACATTTGATGCGTAGGTGGGAGAACGCAAGTCACAGCTGCTGCCCCTCCGTGGTCCAGTGCACAGAACTATAAAAATGAAAAATGTTCCAGTCCCAAAGGAACCACTGAAGAGAGAAAGCAGACTTTCAACTGAGCCACAAAATTATTCCAGAGCTCATTAGAAGCTGCATATATAAAAAGGAAACTTGATTTCACAGTGTTTTTAGGACAAAAGAATGAACTGGCCGACTGTTCTATCCACAGCCAAACCGTATCATCCAGCCCAGCACTGTTTTCCCTTTGTTTCACTCCGTTCGACTACCGTGACTTCCACTGCAATTGCGATGTTACTCAAGGAAAGAGAATAATCGTCCTCACTAACCATTGTAAAATGCCGCCTGGGCCTAGACCAGTGACCGGATGGTGAACCTTTTAGAGTTCAAGTGCCAAACTCAACCCACGACCCACTTACTTATCACAAAGTGCCAACGCTTCAATTAAACCTGAATACTAAGGGTTTAGTTTAGAAAAAAAAGTCATACATGAACATTTTTGTTTTAAAAGAAAAACACAATAACACATGTGTCATAGGTGGACCACCACTGCCCTAGACAGTCATGTGAAGAACTTTACCCCAAAGGTGGAGCAGGTGGTGAGATCACAGCTCAGTTTTTTCCCACAGATGACAAGGAGCCATGCAATCGGAGTGGAATCACACCCAGGATCTCTTTGCAGCACAGGAGAAAAAAGGGGAGAAATGAAAATACCTCTGAAAAGTCTGACACAACTCAGAGTTTTTTGTCGCATACGTGAGTTGCTCATCACCATGCTGCTGAAATTCAAGTCTAAAGCCACCCGAGACATCTATGGGAAGCAACCTCACAGCACTGAGGATTTTGAAAATCACAGAACCTACCATGGTGAGGCATCTTCCCACAAATTTTCAGCAATTTGGTTTCCACTGATTGAAGAAAATAATCATTACTTAGTCCTTGTTCTCACTCCTGAAAGTCTAACCCTGAAATATCCTCTAACACTAAACTCACATTATCGGTGTAGAAGAGAAAGTTAGAAAGCATTTTCTGTAAGGAAATAAGTAATTACAGCCCAGCCACTTGCAATCCAGGAAGTGTCCTCATTAGAAACCAATCCTGCCAGATCTTGATCTGGGATTTACAGTCTCCAAAGCTGTGAAAAAATGCCACCCCAATCTATAGTACCTAGGCTGTATGGCAGCCAAGCTAATACACAAGGCACATATTAAATATATTTCTTATGATGAGTTTTTATATGCTATATAAATGTTTGTGCTCACTATCCTTCCTTGCTTATCCTTCTAAATGTTAGACCTTTTTAGCTATCAACAAAAATTTAAAACTTAAAATTAATGGTTTTCCCTGTGTTGCAGCCCCACAACAGATAAGAAACGGCAAACTGGCAAAGGATGTTGGAAGGTCTTTTGAAGGACACTAATCAGACAGAAACGGAGACAGGTGAAGGCTCGTAGAGTGAGGTGACCAAAGTTGGATCATCTCTAGAAAACTGACAGATGTCCATCCTGGGACATCCGCAAAAACAAAAATTATCTTGAGTTATTTTCTGTTGAAGCAGGCAAGGAATCAAGAACATATTTAAAAATTTCATCATAAGAAATATATTTAAATGTTAAAACTGCTGATATTTTAAGAAGCGTTTGTTTCATTGGAATTTCACTTGTACAGTATACCTTTATCCTCTAACAAAGTTGACCAAATGAAGCATATACACCTATTAATAGTCCTTTGCTACTTTAGGTTTTGAGTTACCTGGATGTTAATTGATTGCTTTAAATTTTTCCACTTTTCTTATTAAAGAGTAAGACTTTGGGGAATAGTGATATGATTTAATTATATATATGTGTGCTAAGATATGCAAGATGACCTTCAGAGGTCAAACATTCAGGAGTTCTCTCTCCTCATCCCATTGCTACCTCCCTGTGGCCTAGATACTTCTGTCTATTCTTCTAGTCATTATCTTTGTAATTTCTTCCTCTAGGCCAACCTAAAACTAGTAAAGGGATCCATGCTGTTTCCTTACTATCTAAAGCACATCTCATTTTATTTGTCATCCCCTATAATAACCACCTGCTAATAAGATTGTTTCTTTCACTATATTATGAGCTCCTTGAAGACAGACCATATCTTAATCGTCCATGTAAACCTAATTCAGCACAGTGCTTGGCACCAGTTGGGTTGCCATTAAATGTTTATGATATAAAGGCAAAAATGAAACCGAGCTTTTGTCTTAAACTATCCATGAAAAATTACAGTCCAGCCTATTCTGAAGATAAGACATCTTTATGTTTATGTTTCATCATGTGAACAGTTAAAAGCCATATATGTGAATGACTGAAATCTAAATAAACCACAGTGGTTTTCCCAAAGCTCTTCATGGAGCTCTGAGTATCTGATCCCACAGCAGTTTCCCATCACAAAATTTGGGAAAACCTTTATGACCTTTGAACTATGAAGGGACTGATTATATCCTGAAAATGTTCAGTGATTTTCCCCTTTATACTCTGTCTCTTTGTTGAGTTTTTGTTTAGACTTCAGAAGGAATAATGGGATATTCAACTTTTGATTTGCCTTTGGTAAGAAAAACAATTTTAGCAATTTTTATAAAGATACTTATTAGTTATTCCATCAAGATATTTCTTATCAAAATATTCAAATTATAGAATCAATTCTGCTTTTCCTTGAAAATATCAGTATTCTACAACTTTTTCCTTTGATTTTGAAGCCTGTAACTCTGCTATAGTGGCTTACTAGCTTTAAAACTTGTTTCTGCTAGGATCATGGGAGTATCTACTATTATGTCATCTGTGAATAAAAATAGTTCTATCAGTTCCTTTTCTGGTCTGTATACATTTTACTTCTTTTCCTCATTGTATTGAACCAGTGCAGATTTCCAGTACAATGTTAACTAGTGGTGGTGAAAAAGAACATCATTGTCTTGTTCCATTCAATGATAACACATCTAGTTTGTTACCATTGAATGTAATGCTACTTTTAAGTGTTCTGTAGATGTTTATTATTAGGCTAATGTAGCTCCCTTCTATTCCTACTATGCTGAGAATTTCCATCATAAATAACATAAAATTTGTTAGGTGTGTTTTTACATTAATTGTATGATTATAGTAGTTCCATTCTTTAATCTGTTAATATGTTAAATTAATCGATTTATTTTTTAATGTCAAACTAACCTTTCATAACCACAATAAATCCTACTTTGTCATAGTACATAGTATTATTTTTCTACATTGTTGGTTTCATTTTGGTAAGGTTTGAAGAATTTTTAAATTTTACTTTATAGTACTGAATACTATTTGAGTTACTCCATTTTATTTCACTTATTTTTATTCTGTTTCAGTCTTTTATTTCTACTCTTTCTGATATCCCAATTATGTAGATGTTATACCTTTTGAAATCCCCCAAAGCAAGTTCTTGCATGTTTTGTGATATTGTTTCATTCTCTTTTCTCTTTACATT
>PVJO010028041.1:0-18746 GCA_004026905.1 Hystrix cristata
TGTTATTCAGCTTAAACTTTGAGAATACTCATAAACAGTTTATACTTAAAATTAGAGTATGTCTGTGTTGTCAAGATTGCCAGGTACTCTTTAAACTATGGAATTACTCCCTTTCTTCAGATTCAATAGAAAAAAACAGAATGTTCATCAAAGCAAGTAGAAAATTTCATGCACAATTTCTCAGTCATTTTAATGGAAATTCTGTCTTTAACTCCCCAAGCTCTCAATAAGCACATCTCTTAAGAAGATGCTTTAATCTATTTAATTGTTTTTGAAGTTTGATATTTTTTTCTTTGAAAATAGCTTTGCTACTAAGTTGTTTTTATTCATTCTGAAGAAGTGGAGCATAGCCATTTTACTCACATTTTAAGCGAATGTCTTTAACAAAACATCAAAAAGGAAAATACCATTATAGAATAACAATTAGAATTTTAGAAATCCAATAAAATATGATAAGCATGTTATTTGTAAGTGTATCAGTGCATGTTCATATATATACTTTGATGTTAACATATTCATTTTATTACAAAGTGTAAAGTAGTATATTTTTCCTTTATTTTGTATATTTTTTTGTGCTGTGGAGAATTTCAGTGACTTTTACATTGAAAAGGCAAAATGTTGATTTGACATATATTTTGAGTTAGAACTTCCTGGTCTCTCCTTTTTTTTGACACTGGAGTAATACATTATAGATTTTGAGTTTGTCATAAAAGTAAAATATCAACAAAGAAAAGACTGAAATTTAATTAAATGGAGGTTTACAAAGACTGACAAAATCCTAAAAAAAAAAGTGTGTGTTTCCAGATTATTAAATCCTTTGTTTGTCAGCACAATAGTGGAAAGGAACTATTACATCAACACATTAGAAAACAGAATTGCATAATTTTGCAATATCTATCCTTTTGTAAGAGTTAATTATGAGTAAGGAAAAAACATGTCTACCCACAGATGTGTTTGTGTATGTTCACGGCCAACATTTTTGAAAATAACAACAACAACAAAAATCCAGAACCCACCCAAGTACAGCAGTTTCTAAATATAAACTGTTGTATTTAGTATCTTATTGCTGAGACAAAAAAAAAAAAAAAAAAAAAAAAAAAAAAAGACAATCACAAGTTAAAGCAGGAAAGGTTTATTTTTGGCTTACAGTTTGTAGAGGTTTCAGTCCGTAGTTGACTAGCTCTAAGGCAAGGTAGCAGGCAGAGGGACATCACAGAGGAGAAGTGGTTGATGCAGGGCAGGCTGGAGGCTGTGAATCAGGTAAGCAAGCCTCCCTTTCCCTTTTATCCCATTTGGGCTACAAGCCTTATGTGTGGTGCCACCCACACCCAGGGTGGGTCTTCCCATTATTCACACTCAGATCTGTGCTAACCAACAAGTGGACTAATCCAATTATCACACCCTTAGCCCATATTCCCACAGCTTTAATTCACATTCGCACACCCTAGATCCAGCTACCTCCGAAAAGCCCCACCTGCAAGTTCAAGAAGCTTTGGAGGGACATTTAGGTACAAGCCATAACATAAGCAAATGACGATATGTCCAAATAATGTAATACTGCTTAGCACAACAAGGAATAAACTGCAACAAAACAAAAGCATAAATGAATCTTAAAATTGATGTTAATTTTTAAAGCAAGACACTTAAGACTGTATAAGAAATTTTAGAAAAGTCAGAACTATGGAGCAAGATGAGATGAATGAAATAATATAATTGTAGATTGCAAGAGTCATAATGTAACTTTATAAATCTTCCATATCTCAAAATTATACGCTAAAAGTTAGAAAAATTTACTGACTATAAATACTTCACAGAAGTGAAATGTATCAAGACACATCATCCAATTTCAGGACTATATACATAAAGATAAGTTTCTCAAAAGCTTCTGGAACTGAAACAAACAAACAAAACACAAGAGAACAAAAATATGAAATATACAAAATGTGGGTATTCAATACAGCGATAAAGTTCCTACATGTATTTCATAAAGTATTTATCAATAAAAAATAGTAAAGAATTATTTTTTCTATTTGCAAAGAACAAAAACCAACAATTTAAAAAACCTAGTATTTCCTATTCATTTATTTTCAGGAAGAACCTAAGTGATATGATGCAATAAAATATGTGAGCATTTCAAAGAGGGGGTCGTTAGTATGTAAAGCAAGGAAGAGAAGATCAAAGTTTATAGATGGAAATGTATTTCCCAAGATTATAGTGATAGAATTCCTATCGTCTCTGTTCAAATCCTATCCTAGAAAGCAATAGTTTCCACATAGAACATAAACAACTTTATTCAATGTGATATTAGAATTTAATCAAGGCAGAAGAAACCATTCTAGGTATTCCAAGTAAGAAGTGTTTGAGTAGAATGAGTCGGAGAATAACATGTCTGTGCAAACTCATTGAAGAATCATGGTAAGGGGAACAGGGTCACTCAGTGTCAGCATGAGTACCAAGTTACGTGGTTCTAGAGAACTGTAAGAGCAAGAAGTCATTGGAATTTTCAAGAAGCTTGAGGGAAGTCTGTCCAATTTCAGCTGCAATGGAAGAGAGTTTGATTTTTTTGTTTTGTTTTGTTTTGTTTTTGGCACACCGTTCTTCTCGCATAGACTTCAGCACCACTTGGCAACAATCATTTCCAGTAAAATTGTCCTATTTTCTTTTTCCTTATATATTCATGCCTACCATTGGCTCCCTCTAACCTAGATCTATACAAGTAAGAGGACGTCAAGGTAAGGTGGTCCCAGCTTCTCTTCTAACTGCAGGGAATAATTTTAAAAGATTGGTGATGACAAAAATTTGACAATGATGGCACAGTGATACTTTCAAGGAAAAAAATAACTAGCATCGGAAAAATATGTTATGCTGAAATACAGTTGGAGAATTTATCTGAAAGTTCATCTGACTGAGGTCAAAGAAAACTTAACTAAAACAATAAATTAATGATTAGCTCCAAAAAATACAAAACTTCTTTAGGAATGAAAAAGTTTAAGACAAGGATTAGCTTATTTTTATGTTAATAAATTATACATATATTAAATTATGACAACAATATATTAAGTATATTTTAGCAAAGAAAATTGGAATATCATTTCTATTTTGGTCGAGGATAGCACTATAACCAATACCCAAATCCTCATCTTCATCATAAATGATAATAAATGAAGTGTAATATTGGAAAGAAAATAATAAGAAATAGAAAGTTCTATGATGTAATAACACCAGAATTATGTTTGTTAGTGATCAATTACTCAGACATCTCTAACATTATCTGAATCTATGACTTAGGGATATTTTCCTTTGTGTGCTTCATTTACAACCCATTATATCTACTCTAATTATGTTATTTAGATTTCTTTATATGTCCTTCATTACACTAACCATGAATTATAGTTATTAATTCTTTATATTCTTTCTCTTTTTCAAATTACTTTTTGGTTCTTCTAACTGGAGCAGTCATTAAAATTAATTTTTAATACCATAAATGTACAAAATACATCACCACTTTAGTAATAAGGGAATGTATTCAAACTCAAAAGTATTTTTTAATCCAAATGCTTACTTAAGAATAAGCAAAGTTTTAAAACAGTAGTCATACACATATCTCAGACACCTTTAAGAAACTTGATCTGGTAGAATAAAAAACAATATCTGCTTTGTGGAGCACTGTGTAATATTCCATAATGAGGCATAAACACACACCATTTCCTTTCCAAAGAGTAAGAATGGATAATAATAATAAAATTCCTCAGAGTCATTTGTAAAAGTTATTGAGTAGCATAATGATAAGTATAGTCCTATGTAAGCTTCCCCTTAAAGTCTGTAAGTACTTAGGAAAAGCATAACCAGTATGTAATTGAGCTTTATTTAAAATTATCTTCCTGGAAGAAAATATTTCCTTTACATTCTTACTTTGAAACATTTATTGTTTAAAGACAGTAAGTTTGAAAGCCTTCAGTGGTGTGTTCAAGGACTCATCCAGTTGATTGAATTGATGAGTGACTTAATTGCTTTTCTCCTTTTTTCTTTCTCTCGTTTTTCTCTTTTTCTCTTTCTTTCTTCTCTCTTTTTTCCTCTCTCTCTCTCTTTCTTTCCTCACTCCTCCCTCCATCTCCACCTTCCTCTCTCTCTTTCTTCTCTTCTTTCTTTGACTATTGAAATGTTTATTTCACTCCCATATGAAAGGAAGGAAACTTGGAAGATAGTAAAAGTAATCATCAATTCAAAATTTTACTTGTTCACCAGTACAAGTGTGTGTGTGTGTGTGTGTGTGTGTGTGCCAAGGATCAAACTCTGGGCCTTGTGCTTGGTAGGCAAGTGCTTTAACCACTGAGCTAAATTCCCAGCCACCACTACACTACTAACATCAGTGTCTCATCCTTTGTTCTTGTAGAAATATAAAAATGGAATGCAGTGGCTTAGAAAACATTAGCAAACTAATCAAAATAAATGCTATTAAAATGTGTTTTTAAGAATTTCAGGTAGTCTAAATTTCCATTGGAACTTTTGTACATATGTATTAATATTATTTGGAACAAATGTTGGTGAGTGTCTTAAAGGTAGTTGATTTTTAACTCATTTATTCTTTAATCAATCATTCAATTAAAATGTGGAAGCTGTACTTAAAATTACCTTGTTATCTAGGTGCATTACAATGGTTTATATGTAGGTAGTAAAACAGAATTATGGAAGTAAGAAATTAACTAAAACCATCTAATACTACAGATAGGTAAGTAGGTTGAAAAAGACAAATGCCTTACTCAATTAAACATCAATTAACGGCAAAAATGACAACACGATTCAGTTTTCTTTTTGTCCAATGCTCATTCCTCTGTCACAAAATCCAGTGTAGGCATAGGTATTCATCCAAAACAGAAAATAAAATGAATTTTTAAAAATATCTCTTGGAAAACAAAAAGACAATAGGAGTAGATAGCACAAAAAGAAAATACAAAGCAAAATATAGATTTAAGCCCAATATTATCGTAAGTATGTTAATTGTATATGTTGTCATTTTTATTAGTACATGTTTGTGATGTATAATAATTACATTCATCTTGGAGAATTGGTACATACACGTATCACATCTTAATCATTTTTACTGTTTCTTCCCTTCAGCTCTCATGCTATCCCCATCTCAACCTAATTAATTTTAAATGTGTTTCAAACTCCAGATAAAGGGCATTGATTGATAGGTTAAATAAAGAACCAAGGGTCATCTACTCACTAACTTCAAGAATGTCACCATAACTATAAATATGTCTATGTTAAACAATATTCTTATAATTTTTAAAAGTTGCAGATAGAAAACTTCTGCTTAAAATTCTAATTCATAAAAGTGTGATGAGACTATTCAATACCAAACAAAGGAGACTGCACAATAAAGATGCTACCTGAGTTTAAGATGGGTATGTTTTAACTATAGAGAGTTCGGCCACCCAGATGACATAATAATCATAATTGTGTATATACCTTGTAACAGATGTTTGAACTACATCAAACAAAATCTAAGAGATTGAAAGCAGAAATAGGCAAATTCACAATATGAGGCTGGATTTCAACAGACATTTTAGTTTGTTACCTGATGCTGTAAAAACTACTTGAGCCCAGCTAATTTGTAAAGCACAGAGGTTTACTGGTTCATCATTATAAAAGACTGAGGATTCTGGGGAGGACCTTCCCGCTGCATCTGTGCATACATTCTATATTGCCAAATGCCTCCTGCGGAGAGGCAGAGAAAAATGCCAATTTGGATCTTTCCTCCTCCTTTAAAACCACTAATGCCATCACAAGGGCCTCATGCCCATGACTTTGTCTAACTTAATTATCTCCTTGTAATCACATGAGTTTGAGGATTAAATTTCAAAAATATGAATCTTAGGGAACAAATTCAAACCATAGCAGTAACAGATGGAATAATTACAGAAAAAAACAAATATGAATAAAGAAGATTTACATTGTCAAATTTTCCTATTTGGATTTATAGAATATTTCAAACCCAAAGCAAAGAACGTACATTCTTTCCAAATGCAAAGAACAGAATTTTTAAAGTACTCAAGGGAAAGATGACTCATCGAGGATCTATATTCGGTGAATACACTTTCTAGAGTGGAAAAAAAATCAAGTTATTCTTGCATCATTGAAAACTAAGAAAAATTATCATCAAGTGATCAAGGCTAAAAGAATGCGTAACAGAATTTTCCTAAAAAGAAATGAAACAGCAAATTAAGAAACCAAGACAATACCATGAGGGAGGACAAAACAAAACAAGCAAAATACCACTGAATACAACAGATTTTTTTTCTCCACATGAGTTGTCTAAATTATTGTTGCTATTGAATAAAAAATGACACCTCTAATTTATTTCTAAAGCATAGAAATCATGCAAAACATACTCACCAAAATGATTCTATAAATGAATAACAGAAAGATAATATTGGAAACCTGCAAATACTTGGAAATTAAATTACACACTTCTAAATAATCTGAGGGTCAAAGAAGTCACAAAATAACTTTTAAACAATGTTAATATGAGATGAAAATGAAAGATAACATGAAAACTTAGACATGAATAAATCAGTACTGAAAATGAAATGCATATAAGTAAATGAAGACATTAAAAATTCTCATATCACCTGCTTTCCTGCTTCAAGAACATTTATAAGGAGAAATGAAACGAACACTAAGCAAGCAAAATTAAAAACAGGAATGATCCAACTATAAATCTCACAGGCATTTGTTGGCTAACGCCTTCTTTCTCTTTTTTTAAAGCCCTTACTTTTACTATAAAACTGTTCCATGAAAGTTGTCTTTTTTTTTTTTTTTCAAACTTGATAACTTCATACTGGTGACTTCAGTTCTCAAAAGAGTGGTTGAATAGATAGATAAGCACCAACTGTATTTTCTTTTTACTGTATATATTTGAAAATATTGAATATTATGAGCTGCTGTTCTGATAGTCTTTCACATATCTGGCATTTATTGTGTGCTAACATTCTTTGAATTATCTTCTGATGGTGCAGGAAAGTGTGGAAAAACTATTCTTAAATATGATTATACCAGACATTATTGCCTGTTCTTTCTATGTACAAATTAGTCTAAAGAACTGAAAAAAAAAAGTGGATGTTTAGGATGTATCTAATTCTAAGTTTGTTTTTCAGTGAAGTAAAATTATCATCTAGGTGACTGACAGACTGTTTCAGCACCTAATATTAATCCATGAGTTTCTCTCATTCTCACAAATACAATTTTGCCTTCCTCCACATTTTCCTGGATTATCTTTGTTACCGCCTCTTCTAATACAAGACACTTTTGCTTCTGTCCTGACACCATCCAATGTTTGTGTAATACGAAGAACCTGATTAATTCATAATGATGAGTTGATTAAAAGATGGTAAAATAATATAACTAATAGGCTCCTCAAACATTATAATATTTAAAACATTGATTCTTCTAAAGCCCTTAGGAAAATAAGGATGGAAGGACTCATTGTTTGTGAACACAGAAAGTAGAGAAATGTGTCAGTTACCAGAATTGCATCCATTAAATAACACAAAGGTAATTTTCCAGTAAGACATAGGCAAATAAGAGTTCGTATTTATTACATTCTTCTAATAATTGCAAGGACCCAAGTTCTTGTGCAGCATGAGAGAGTCACAGAAAGATCCAACAATGTCCTTATTTCATTTCTTTTCAATATTTAGTGCATCTAACACAGATTTAACATATGAGTTCTGAGCTATTCGTATTTATTTATTTATTTAGGTCCTGAGGTTGAACCCAGGACCTTAACACAGTGCTATATCCCCCACACTGTTTTATTTCTTATTTTTGACACGGTGGTCTCAATAAATTACTAAATTTTGCCCAGTCTTGGTTCAAATTTGTGATCCTCCTGTCTCAGGTTTTCAGAGGCCTGGCTTTGGCTGTACTTACTTCCTTCAGATATCACATACGCAAAAACAGTTATGCAATTCATGAAATATTTTTATTTTACTCTTTGAATACTAGCCTCTGTAATATTTTCTCCGGAGATATGACAGTTGTAGTTACAATAAGCAACAAAGACAGGTCAGGTACAGTTTGTATTAGGAGTAAAATTTTTTCCAGAAAATTAATACGATGAAGCCCTAATTCCCATACCCGCCAAATATTACACTATTTGAATAGAGGTTCTATAATGAAGTTATTAAGTTAAAACTGCTGACAAAGTGGCCCTTAGCCCAATTTGATTTTGTTATCATAAAAAGAGAAAAATTTGACATTTGAGGGACAGCAGCAATGTGTAAACAGAGGAAAACTCATGGTTGGACGCAGCAGGAGTGTAGTGTGGCCATCTACAAGCCAGAGAGAAAGGTCTCAAGAGAAAGTAGAGCTTTCAACACTTTGATCTTTTTCTTCTATCTTCTAGATCTGAAAGAAAATGAATTTTTTTACAGCAGCCTGCCTAAAACACGTGTTGGCTAAAATATTCCAAAGTTAAAGGCTTACCCATGAGAAAATACAGTCCCATTATGTGTTTTGCTGAAGCCCTGATGTTAACATATTTCCATATTTCCAAGATTGACTGGGAAATCTTTGTTTCTACCCCAGACATATGGACAGATAGACAAAATTACTGTTGTAAAGAAATATGTTCAAGATTTTTTCCCCCATGGCATCAGGGATTGAGCCGGGGTCTTGGCACTGAGATCCATACACAGTCCTTTTCTTTTTTTCTTTTTTCTTTTTTTGAGACAGGGTTTCTATAAGTTGCTAAATTGCCCAGGCTGCACTCAAAATTTTGACCCTCCTGCCTAGGCCTCCTCGAGTGCTGAGATTACAGGCATGTACCACCATGCCCAGCCTAAAGTACATTTTACAGTGAGATTTGCCGCAGAGTCTGTACTCAACAGGTGGGCACATGGTGGACGTTGATAGGCACGTGCCATGGAATGCTGGGCAACAGTTACAGCTGCAGGTAGATCTGGGGATGACAATGTGAGCAAATTCTTTAAAATCTAATATCAGCCAAAAATAAAATGACAATTATTGTGAAACCCATCAGACAATTCTATTACATAAATTACAATGTAGGCGATGAATATGAATTCCAGGTTTAAAGGAATATCTACCAGAACTGTTCCCATAATCAACATTGTAAAATAGTTGTTTTGCAGTATGAGAGGAAGAAAGAGGAATAAAAGTACAGAATAATGTAAATACAATTTTTAAAAGAGGTTGATGGTGCATAGACTAGTGATGACCACGGACCATGAACTGAAGACTGTTACGAATTCCACACACTTCATCTGTCTTTCTACTTCGTGTACATAATTTAGTAATAATAAAAATCAAACCAAGACAAATCTGAGCTAAAAACCTTAAATAAAATTTAAATGGTCACAGATGTAAAGTCATATATACATTCAGTATGCAAGAGAATCTATATAACATATAAGGGGTGAGAAAAATATGGTGAATGCTTAAATTAAAATAATTTGCTGCCTAAAAGACACATCGCCATTAATCCCTCACAGTGTGAGCACACTTCTCCTCTTGGTTTGGTGACTTTCTTAAGCAGTTCTGGGATTCCTCTTTCATGTATTCCGTTGCCCTGTCATGGTCATTTTGACTTTGGGAGAGAGTTAGAAATAGCACCATACCAGATCCGATGAAAAAGGCGCATGAGGACAACCTGATGTTTTTATTCAACAGAAACTGCAGTAAACAAACTGCTTCCAGAGAAGGTGAAGAAGGATACGACACATGTGTTCAGAGTAAGAGGGATGTAATGATGAGGTGCATTAATTGCAGTGTGTCTTTAACTGCAATAAATTTATCTGAACATTCACTGTATGTTCAGATCACACCACATATATAAAGATAAGAGATGCAGTTCATTTAATAAAGATGATGACAGGAAAAAAAAAAAAAAGAAAGCCGAGAGAAAAATACTAATGTCTTCACTGGAACTATTTATAAAACTGTATTAAGCGTATTTTTGTAGGTGAAAGTCTCAGGAATGGAAAGAAAAGGAAAAACAACAATGAAGAAACTTCTTCAAATAAGAAATCTAAAGATATTGGTGACTAACTTACTGATAACGGGAAAAATAACAAAAGTCATAGATGAGACTGAGGTAAAAAGAAGAAAAGTATTATTGGTTTTACCTGCAAAAAGGAGGGAGATGAGAAGTAGAGGGAAGGGGAGGGGGACAGAAGAGGGGAGGGAGAGAGGAATTGCCACTGTGTATTTATTTATATATTAATTATCTATCTTGCCCACATTCTAAGAGGGCAAAGTCAGCCTCATTCACCTCAGTATTCAAGCATCTAGCCCAGTGTAGAGCTGTGCCTGGGACACAATTAATATTTATAATTGTATTTTAGATGCAAAGCAATTTTAAAAGGGACAATTTTATCATGCAAACCTCCCATAGGCTGGTAGAAATGTGGGATGTTGGAAGACCTAGATATCCTTTAGCAATTTTGCTTGACTTTTTAAAATGTGAAGTAAGACACTGTGAGTACAGTGCACACTTGCTGCTCAGCTTCCCCAGCTAGCAGAAAGCACAGTGTCCATTCCTCTGTACTTATGTCAGAAAACATGTAACACTATCACAGTCTCTTCACCTGCATACACTTATACAGTGAATTTAGACTGTGAGCCCTTCTCAATTCTAAATTTTCTATTGACACAGTTTCACTAGTACACAGATGATAGGTGATACACACATACACATGCTCGAAGTGATTCCACTTATTTGGAATTAAAGTTCATTCACAAGCTGACTCTTCCTCCCGGTCTGTTTTGGAATGACAAAGTCATTTGTCTTTACTTTTATGGAGATGCCTGATAACTCACTTCTAACTAGCATATATTCCACAGTCTTGAAATTTTAAAACAATATATCAAACCTATCTTGGGCTTCTTTTTTCACTTTCCGTATGATTGCTGCTTGAGGGAAAATAGAAAGAAAGTAGAGAATATCATTAGCTTACAGGTAAAATAAATTACTTTTGAGTAATCTGTATTAGAATGTAAAATAGCCTCCCAGTTACAATGATAAATTCAGCGGTACATGGTTATAAGCCTTTAGTCATCACAGTTTTGTCACCATGGCTATAGATTGCTCTACTGTACTTTGTACTAGTGAGAGTTATACAGAATGCATTTCAATCCATGTATTAAGTGCACACACACACACACACACACACACACACACACGCATGAGTGCATGACAACTGGTTAAAAACTGAATGGTGAGGCCAGCATTTTGGATATGAAGCTGAACACTATTTCTTACTCCATAACCTTGAACATGATACTTAATGTCTATACCTCTTTGTTCTTTCATGCAAATATTAATAAAATGTGTACAAACTCAATATGTATAGAGTAACACCTAAATAAATGTTAGCTAATGTATCTGTGTGTATACATATATATAAATACATATATGATGTAATTATATGTAATTCAACTTAGAATTTGGCGGAAGTAAGTGTAAGCCTTGGGTTGAATTTCACTGATACTAAAACTAGAGCATTTGCTTCATTCTATATAACTTTACAATTTGCCTTCTCTTTATGAATTTAATTTCAATATGTGAAAGTGTACAAATAACCATATATATTTATAAATTATAAGCACATAAAATATTTAATATATATAAAATATTATATATATAAAATATATAAAACATTATATAAAATATTTACATAAATGTTGGTTTGAGCCCCAGAGATAAAATGCTTCTGTCTATACATCCCACAATGGGAGTGACCACATCCGATGTAGCAGATGTGTACGGTTTCAGTAATCACACCAGGAGACCAGGTATGAATGGGGACTTTTCTAGGAAAACCCAGAACTGTCAACTTAGAGAAATGCAAATCACACTAAATGAGAAGTACGCATTCTACATGTTGCAACTGAAAGGACAAGCAATTGGAAAACTGGTGCTGACTTTTCCTTGTAATGAAATAGTGTCATCCATGCTGCTTGTAAAGCTTGAATTTCTAGCTCAGGAAGAACTGTCAATTTTTTTTTTCAGAGTTGCTTTTTTTTCTTTTCCTTTAACTATACATAATGCCTTGTACCTAATAGTTAAAAACAATCGTTGCGACCTTCCAAGTGCTGCTAAGATACAGCTACCGGGGTGTAGCTTGGATCACATCGTTCGAGGCTTTTGTTCAGCTGTCTTTTGAAACCTCTGAAACTAGCACTCAGTCTATATTAATGTTTCAGTCCCAGGAAACCTCAACCTGCTCTCGCCTATAATTAATCTTGCAGGTACCGCCTTGACATTATTGGTTCACCAACAGAGCAGAACTGCCTCAGCCATCAATAATAATTCCAGACATTAAGATGAAGCCTACGTATGGGCCACAGAGGTAGCCAGATACACACAGTCTCCCGCACTCCTCTCCAGTTGAAGGGAAACTCTGCAATTGAAACGAGTTGTTTTGGTGGCTCGATAATTTGTAATAGAGGGGTCTTGGTGTTACTAATTGTTTCGCTTTATGCTTTTCTCCAAATGTAGCCACTGCTTGGCACAATGGGAGTGATTGTCTGTTTACTGAATCTTAATATTGAGGCTGTTACAAATTGTCTTTCACAGATGGTGGGAGCTTTTCAGATTGAGAAAGGCAGGGAATTTATTACTCAATATTTCTGTATTACTGATTGGGACGTGAGGAGCATAGACAATCTGTCCTACTGCAGGGTTTGCCTTGTGGTTTTTTTCTCTCTGTAAAATTATGGCTGGCTCTAGACGTTTTCCTCATTTTGTATAGATAGCAGCTGTGTAATTTCAAGCAGAATGTTTGCTTTGATCCCCCTTCCTTTAATTGAAATTCGCAATTATGAGATTTGTTTCTTTTATGTTTGCGAGTTTATTGGTTTAATCTACAGAATGTGCTGTCTTGCTGTCTTACACAGTTACAGGCTACAGCACAGTTGGGATTTAAATGACAAACATTGGAGGGAGGGGCTCTTTTATTTTATTTTTTTCCTTTTTGGAGGCTATAGAAAGAAGCCACTCTTCTTTCCCTTAGATAGCAGCTATATTACAAATGCATAAATTGTTATTCTGTAGAATTTAAAGCTGTGCCATTCGTATATAAATATATATATTTTTTTTTTCTAAAATATATAAGTCATATAGGATTATGAATGCACGTACAGGTGAATGTTTATTCGCAGAATGGAAAGAGAAGCTGCCTCACATAGGAGCACCCCTTTGATCACAGGAACTCATGTCATTCACATAAACTGAGCTTTATTAGCACATGTAAGGAGGAAGAGAGTGAAAGGACTTTAAAATAGGTAAATATAAAGAGACAGCCCTTGGCCTCAGAAATACTACCACGGCAAAGAAATGCGATGGTTACCTGTCAGTAGGTTGTGCTACGGGAAGCAGAGAGAGTTCTCCAAAGTGGAAATTCCCAGATGTGTGGAGTTACTTTTTTTTTTTTTTTTTTAGCACAAATAAAAGAAAAAGAACAAGTGGGCAAGAGGGAGATTTTTATTCTGGAGTTTTCTCTTCTTCCATTTGACATCTGTCAAAAAGTATAATTACATATTTAAAAACTACCTTTGCTAGTGTTTTATATATTTGTTATATTCTCAACAGCAACATGATAAATTTGAATTTGGAACTCTGTGCTGTACTTACAGAATGGAACTCTCTTATTAACTGATATTAGGCCAATTCGTTTGGAACTACATTTCACTTTCTGTGTATCACTTTTACCCAATACTAAGTAATTGAATTGGTTTAACAGCTTTGGTATCTTTTGGATGTTTCTCTTAAATTCTGGTTAGTAATTAATACATTTTTGACTTTATAAAACAAGAGATTTCATATAGTGTTTTTATTAGTTAATTTTTCAGGCAAAACGAAATAAATAAACAAAAAAAGTGATAAAATGTTAAAATAACTTGGAATTGCCCCCTTATAAATTCAGGGTGTGTCCCATTCACTCTGTGACCTTCTGATTACCACAGAATGAGCTCTGATGTCAACATAGGCTGTGTATCGGAGTTCAGAAGATATTTAGAGACTTCCTTATAACCCAGGGTAATAATTGAAGGAGACTAGGGAAAAAATTTTTCCTAAATATAAATCATTCAATAGATATTTAAGTCTTGACAGCTACTATTACAAAATTCCATGATGATTTCTGTTCTCCCTCAATTTAAATAAATGTGCACTCTTACAGGAATCTTTATAAGAAAAACTTTGGTAATTTTATATATTTGCACTTTATGCATAAAAAATGAGCCTAATGGTTGTTAAGCCACTTGCCCGAGAACATCTACAAGACTAAGGAAAAGAAGAGAAATGAAAGTAGATTTTTCACAAACCCTGTTTGCTTTTCTATTTCTACCACATTTTCTAGACTGTATAATGAATTAAGATACTCATTCCAGATTCCGTGCTATGAGATAAAAAATACTAAGACTCTTAAGGATCCTGGTAAACTGATGGCAGAATGGGAAGGTGCATATAAGAATAGTGGTGTCTGGAAGCAGGAAGGAAGAATAGAAAAGGAGACTAGAATGTAAGTCTGAAGATAAACAACTGCTGTCACACTATTTTTCATGGGAAAATTTAGGCTATAAAAAATAATTAGTTTTATGGATGAAGTAGTAGTGTTCTTTAAGTTAGCACACCCTTTTTTATTTCTTACACAAAAGTTGGATTTCACTTATGAGTCCAGATGTCAACTCTTATGAGAAATATGCATTCAATCTGTGTGGAGAGGCTTGGCAGGTAACCCCTCTCCACATCTTGCTTTATTCACACCATTAGAGGAAATATCTTTATTTCTCTCTAGTTATTTCAAACTATTGCAAATGGAGTAAGAAAATTCCGCTCATTCCCTTAGCAATTACATTTAGGAATATAACTTACTTTTCTTTCTGCCATTTTATTTTCTTCTCCTTGAGGAAAGAGTGAATTATCAGATTGCTAAGACTGAGAGGAAAAAGTCCAAATACGTCTTATCTTCTTCCTTTTCTGTGAGCACTCTATTCTTAGTTCATTTTAATTCTGCTCCTCAGCGTGCAGTCCCTAACTCAAAAACGAGTTTCATTCTGGGAGAATGTTCGCAAACCAGATTCATTTGTAATCCAACAAAGTGAGTCTAGTACAGTACACCTGTGAGTCTTATGCAGGACACCTGTGAAACTTTGCAACTCTCAAATTCACAAGTTGGGGACTTATTGAAGTGAGTTGTAGGCCTCTCTGTCATCCACCATGAGAAGTCAGACCTTCAGCAGGGCTTGAATATTTTTAATTATGGGGAAAAATGGTTGACCTGGTTGGTGGTCATGCTCAATTTATAGGTTTATTTTTGCAAGTAAGAATGCTATTTATGATATTTATTCTTCAGAAGTATGTCTCTTACTTATACAACCCCAAACATGCCATGACATACTGATATACCTAAGTTTCTAAGCTGTTGTATGATACTTTCTAGGCAACTAGTTACAGATATCCTGTTTTTTTTTTACAATTTGTTGTAATTGGAAATTTGATGCTAAAAGGTGGTGTTCCAGTAAGCTTCCTTTTTCATAACTTGGCATGCTTTTGCCAATATATCTTAAATTAAATGTTGAGAGAAATGATTGAGTCAAATTATATGAACTTTAATTTTTGTTCCATATTCTCTTAAAAAATAATGCCAAATTATAATGCCACCAAGGTGCCACTGTTTATCTGCTTACACTTTTGCCAAACACTGATTTTATAAAAGGTTCTAATTTTTTCAATATGACACATGTATCTCTTATCCTTCAACATTTGTGATTGTCTTGTTATTTTGTAAATAGTATTTTAACCTGTGCTATATGTTTTTTGGCTCTGAAGTTTCTTAAGTAATTTTTTTATTTCTTTGATGGGTTCTTTTTCATTAAAGTCCGGTTACCTTTGCATTTTATTAGGATTATTCCTAACATTTTGCCATTCGGTCATATTTTGTAGAGTAGATTCTTAAATGTTAGCTTTTTTTTTATTTTCTTATTTTTTCCAATAAAATGATTTCATATTTTCATGATTTTTAGGTTTCCTGTGCTTGAAATGGACAGTTCTTGCACTGTGATGTAGAGTGGATACATTTGTTGCCAGTTTTTCACACGGAGTTGCTCAAGGGTTGAATTTTGAAATGTGTCCACTTTTCTCTAGCCTGAGCGTGTAGGGAATAAGCAGGAAAACTCAACTCATATGCAGCTTGGTTAAAGCGCCTGGTCTCTCGTACATTTATCTGAAATTTTATTAAGTCCCAATGTTGTGGTTTACTCCATCTTTCCAGAAGAAAGTTTTATTTCCCCAGAGGAATAGGTTTGCCGTTCAATCACTTCCTCCCTTCAGCAGGGAGCCACTGAGGCTTTGCTCGTGTCAGTCAACAATCTCGGTGATTCCACTCTCAGAGTCACACTCTTTTCCTGGCAATTTTTCCTTACACACTTCAAGACCGAGTGAGAGATATGCATTTGGTTGAAAAGAAGTATGATGTCTTTTTTTGTGCACAGAGACAGATTATTTTACAGTGTTACACATTTTCTTTCCTTTGGGGTGGTTTTGATAGCCCATCATTCCGCTCGTGTTTCTTTATACTAGTTTATGACTTACTGGTCCAAGGTGGGAGGCGGAAGCCCAGACTGGCGCATCCTGCTCCACCCACTGAAACATGTTTGCTAATAGAACCGATCTACCTTCATCAAATTATCTCAAAAACAAAACAAAACATACAAAAGACAGATGTTTGAATCAGAAAAAAGCTAGCTTTGAATCTCAATTTGTCCTCTGTGAAGTATCTGGAATAGAGCAGGTTACTGGGCAACTCTGAGAAGTAATTCTGTAACGGTCAAATGAGCATGATGATGAGTCCTTTATAGACATTTGATAAGTAAGCTATATGTCTTTGTTATAAAAGAAAAAAATCCTTTAACTGCCTTTTAAGACTTTGTCTTTTTTTTTTTTTAATTCAGAGAAAGTCATTCGATCTCTTCTCCAATTTAGATTCATTTACCTAACTCATTCACTTTTTCATCTAAAATAATTAAAATATTTAAAAAATTGACGAATCACAAAGTAACAATACTATTTGAACAAGAAACACAGTTTTCCATTATTTTCTGTTCTGTTGCATTTCTCTCCACTCTATTTTATTTTATACAGATTTTTCATTTAGTATAAACATTTCCATATGTGCTCCACAATCTTAAATGTATAATGTCCCGTGATGTTCATATCTTCGTGTTCCTTACGCATTTAGAGAGGTACATTCTTTAGTCACATTTTATACTGTAGTTGATACAGATTTTATCTCAATGAAAATGTGGTTTGCTACAATTCTCCTGTGAGAAAATATCCACTTTTTACTTACAGGTGATTTGTGCAAGGTAAGGTGTTCTGCAAAACACTGAACGTATTTGTGGGTTGAAGACTTTTACCCCAAACTGCCATAATTTGGGGCCTCAAACTTTCGTTCTTTAAGCAAATATAATTGGGATTATACCTCCTACTGTCTCTGGAACTACTGATGGGAGATATTTTTCACAGCAGATATTAAGATGAGGTTATTTTACTAAAGTTGACATTGTTGCCATGTTTTCATTTATTACATTCATACTACAGGTATATGTTTCTTCCATCAGAAAAGAACATGGTAGATAAGATTTTCATTATGTCATGTGTTAACATGTTTAATTTACCTGAAATTGCATTAGAGAAAATGTTGTACATTTTATCTTATATATTGTGTTCACTATATCTTTTAACAATTCTCAAAACTGAGTGATACCATAAATAATTGATCAGATAGTAATTATGCACTTCTAATCATTTTAAAAGAATTTTTAAGTGCTCATTTAGGTGATATATGAAACTTGGGCTTTCTTACCAAGGACACGGCATGCTGCTTATACTGCCAACAGATTCGTTTTACCAAGGAAAAGTAAAACTACGTTTTACAAAGGGCCAGAGAATATTAGTGGGTAGTATGGACACAGAGAACAGAAAGGCACTATACACATTTACTCTGAGATGTCCTCACTGAAGTAGCATGTGTTGTATGGACATACAAAATTGTGAGTGTTACTGTTAATATGGAAATTTGAACCATTTACATTTATTGCCTAATGTTATGTTAGATTTAGATTTTCTCCTCTTTTGTTACATTTACTTTCTGAATTCTTTCTGTTTTATGTTTTTAGGTATTGTATGTTCTCTCAGTTTATTTTTTTTTTGTATTAATTACTTAAATATATCCAATAATACACCTGTTAGCCAATAATTCAGTACTAGTTTTCCCATATTTTCCCCATTCTTCTCAATGTTCTATTATACTTTATAGTTTAATACAAGAGGTTTCTATTATGTTTTATGACTTGCATTATATTTATGCATTTTATTCTTTTTAGGGAGTAAACAATCTTTAAAATTTAGCCTTTTGTCTTATTATCATTTGATATCTCTTATTCATTAATTTTTCTTTTGAGATATTTTGATTGCATTTTTGTACATTTTTTCAATATATTCATTGTTAACTATGATATAAAAACATAAACATTATACACACTAATGAGGAAACGTGATGTTTTGTAAATGTTGTTTACAAACTTCTAATGTTTGTGAGCATGTGCAATGATTAGGTAAGTTTCAACATATCTATCTCCTCAAACATTTAACATTTTGTTATGTTTAAAATATTCAAAATCCTTTCTTCTTGTTCTTTAAAATACACAGTACCTTA
>PVJO010028042.1:0-18756 GCA_004026905.1 Hystrix cristata
CCTTTCCCTTCTCTTCCTCCCCCTCCTCATTCCACCCATCTCTTGATCCTCTTCCATTGTTTTATTGTTGTTGTTGTTATTTTGGTACATACTTGCAGTACGTAATGTTCATATTCCTTTTGAAGAGTTGGTATAGTTACATAACACATCTTAATTCCTATCACCACCCCCGGACCTCCCCTCCCTCCACCTGCCTTCCATCTCTTGATCCCTTTCCCCTTCGAGAAAGATCTATCTCCTATATCCTATTATGTATCTTTTATTTTGTTCTTTATTTATAATTTGGTTTTCTCATATAAGAGAAACCACGCAATATTTAAGCCCATGTGCCTCATTTACTTCACTTAAAGTTCATTTCCTACAAATGACTCAAGTTTATCCATGATTTTCATAGTACTAACTTTATAGGACATAGGCTCTCTGGCCATTTGTTAACATGGTACATTGATTTCCATGAAGATGGGAGTGCATTTCTTGAACCTCTCAGCTTTCTGGGAATCCAGAGCTAAGAAATGAAACATGGCTAACACTTAGAACTCTGCAAAAGGAAAAATTTGGTCTTGTAAATACAATATTCTAGTTATCCTGCCACCATAGGAGAAACACTAGGAATGCAAAAGAATGAGTGACTCATTCTGCAAATGAGGTGGTTTGGGGAGGCTACTAACAGAAGGTGATATTTGGGTGGGTTTTGGAGGATTACTAGGAATTGCAAGAGAATTATTCTGGACAGTATAAATGGCATGGAATGAGGAATGGAGTGGCATCCTCTTATTCTCTACATCCCTGGTGTTTGTCACATAATAGGTGCTCAATAAATGTAAGTTGAATGGACAGGCAGAATTGTGATTTATGTTCAGGGAATGTCAGTCACTGGGTGTGGGGAGTCTGAAGCAGCCCATGTGGGAGAAGTGGGAGAAAGGAAGTAGGGCAGGGAGCTTCATGCAGCGGAATCGTGACATAGGTCATCCCAAGCATTTTGACATTATTTTATAGGCCATAGGGGACATATAAGCTTGTTAAGAAGAGGCGTGAAGCTATCAGAAAAGGAAGTACTCTGGAGAGTGGAGCTGCTGAAAGTCAAATGCAGTTATGAGTACCTTGCTTCAGATAACCTGTAAGCAGGATATAAAGTAGTGGGGCGCTTAGGGAAAATCATTCCATTTTCTTTACAAAAAGGCAATTGATTTTTCTACCAGTCAGAACAGAGATAAATAGCAAGGAGTGCATAATATAACAGACTTAGGTTTTCAAAGAGTTCCTTCGAATCATAGGAGTGGAAGCCAAATCCTGGGAGTATTTTGTCAAACACTGCAGGAGTGAGTCTGCCCCGGGAATGAACTTGTGGGTGAAGTTTGGAGCCTGAGGCAAGTCACTTATCGGATGCACTGGGAGCATTCAGACTCCAGAGCTGGATTTTTAAAGACCAAGACAATATACCCAAGCTTTGTCTGAAATAATATATTGCTTATAAAAATGAAACTTTAAGGAAAAAAAAGTCATGAGAGAAAAGCATATATGTAGTAGGATCTGCATAAGGCTTGATTTACCATTTTAATATTAAATAATAAATAAGTAGCAAATACAATTTACACACTTTCTTGTCACTTTTTAGACTTCCTGATTTGTACATTATTAAATATCTTGTATAAAATGACTCCTACAAGATATGTGAAGTGGCATGTTCTTATAAATGTTGGCTCAGGGATCATAGTAATGTGTGGCGGAGGCATAAGTGTGTGATGATGGAATAAGGGAAGTCTTGGATACCCTTAAGACAAAGAAAATAAACTCAGTAATTTCCCACTTTGTAACTCAACTTCTTTCTTCTCTACTGTAATCCCAACAACTAAAAGAAGTTTTTCTTCTCCAGCTGAACAGACAGAAGCCTCTCTCGGGCCAGACGCATCCGGCAGTGTAGTGTAATAATAGTGCCCAGAACTGGACCAGAGAATGGGGAACACAGTGAGACACTGGGAGGTCAAGTTTGGCCTGAGGAAAATGGCCCATATTTCTTTGCAAAAACATAATTGATTTTTCTGATTTTACCAATAATCCACTTCTTCAAGGTAGAAAACCAAATGCAAGATTCTGGTATTAACCTTGGAATTGAAGATTTCAAGTCCTTGTCATCCTTTGCAGGGGAGATTGTTGGTTAAGACAGTAATAAACTTTGTTATTCTGTATTAAGTTGCAGAGCTATAAAAAATTTTAAAATAACCATTAAAAGTAGAAATAGTTTGTGAATGTCAAACTAGTAGAGGGAATAAAATGCAATAAGAAAAAAATTCTAATCAATCAAAAAGACAAAGAATGAAAAGCAAAACATATTGACAGAAGCACAAAATAATGCAATAATAACTTCAAATATAACAATAATCACATAAATATAGATGAATAAGCCACTTAGGAGACAGAGATTTGTCCTTCAATAATTTTAAGAACTCACCAAATATGTCACGTGATAGGATATGCCTAAAATATAAGGACCCCAAAGTTTGAAAGACAACAAGTGGAACCGATATATATTAGGAAAATGATAAAATAAAAGAAAACTAAGGTGATTTTTAAATAACAGAAAAAAGGGACTTTAAGACATAATGGGCTTTTAGAGTAAAAGAAGATCATTTTATGATCATAAAATATTTATTTCATAAAAAATTCTAAATTTGTATGCATTTAATGAAAAATGGTTATTAAGCGAAATAGTACATAGAGAGAAACTGATATATCTAAGATCATAATGAAAGATTGAGATAGCTTTCAATTATTATGTCAAGAAATCAAAAATACGTGAAGTTACAGAAGATTTAAACAATACATTATTTCAAGTAGTAGGGTGGACAACCTCCAAGTGAAATACAAGTTCAAAGAACAATAACAAAATAAGATACATTGGAGTTAAACAAAATACATGCAAAACCTATATAGAAAAAATTACTGTATAACCCTTCACTAAAATTCATTGAAGACTTAACAATGCTATATTATGCTGAGGTCACGAGTATAAAGGTTCACTATAATGAAGAGGCCATTCCTTCTAAACTGACCTACAGTTTCAGTGAGCTTCCTATAAAATCTCATCAGCATTTTTTGAGGAGCTTAACAACCTGACTAAATGGGTATGAGAAGAGTGAAGTCTAAAGAACGGCAACAATACTCCAGAGAAGAACTAAGTGGGATGATGGCTACCAAACACCAATTATTTATTAAGCCAGTTCTAGTGAAGACAGTGTGGCTTTAGACCTAGATAAGCAAATTGGCTAATTTAACAGAGGACCTTGAAATAGAAGACAAGAGCTCCAGTTCTAGAGTCACATTTGTAACTGAGCCTTGACTCAATACTTTTTATTAAAGAGGAATGGTGACAATAACTACCTCATAATGTTCTCGTGAGGAGTTAATTACTTAATTATTTATTAAATACCTAAAGTTATAGAAGATTTACATAATATATAGTACTTAGCGTATGTATTTGTTAATTTTGTGGAAACATGATATATGATAGGAATATCATGGCAAGATATTTTGTAAAAAAGGAAGAACAATAAATAGTATTGAAATAATTATGATATAAAAAATTAAATTGATTTGTACCTTACATCTTACATAAAAATTAACAAAATATTGGTTAAACACATGGATAAAACAGGCAGCATTGTACACATTTCAGAAAAAGGTAAAAATAATTTCTTTATGGCTCATTATCAGGAAATATTTCTTACATAACGCATACACCCATACAGTGAAAACATTGCTGAACTCCACTACATTAAAGATAGCACAAATAAAATCCCCTGAATGAGAAATAGTACTTGCAACATAACTAACAAATTATCTCAGAAAAATATGTAGATTAAGAACTCCTGTAAGTCAATAAACATGAAAGAAATAGCACAGAAAAACAATCAACAGGAATTATTGAACGTTTCACAAGGGAAGATAAATAGGAAAACACATAATAAGATACTCAAACTCACAAAAATGAAGGAATCCAAATTAAGCACAATACCATTTTATGTTCAATTCTATATGTGAAAAATTAGGAGGTCTCGTATTGGCAAATGCTATTGATATTATCTCTTTTACACTACTGTAAGTGGAGTCATTTTGAAAAGCAAACTGACATTATTTTATAGGGCTGAACATTGTGACTTAGCACTTCCATTTCTATTAATGTACCCTAGAGAAACTCTTGTAAATGTTCATTGCCGATAGCAGCTTTGTTCCTAAAAAGAAAACAAAAACCAAACCTGGAAACAACACAAATATGTATCAACAAGACAGTAAAAACTCAGTTTGTGGAATAATCACACAGTGGAGTAATATGTAAGATTAAAAAACAATGAACATGGATGAAAATTTGAAATATGAGTGGAAAAAAGTTAAGAAAACTATATAATGTAACATTTGTATGAAGCTCAAAAACAGGCAAATCTGAACAATATGTTTTCAGGTAGATTTGTATGTAAGTGCTAAAACCATAAAATGAAAAAGGAGTGCTAAAATTTTTACAAGCGGTGTTAGGGTATAAAGGATGCAGAGATATAGGATCAGAGCGGAGACTATAAAAATAGCTGATTCGTCTTCCTAAGTCGGAGTTAATTTTATTACTGTTTCAAAACCTCCCTTTATATTACACATATTCTCTTAAGTAAATAAAGCAGTATCTAGTTAAAAATATTAAATTGTGTAACACTAGGAAATATTAGGGTGGGAAGTTTTTCTTTTAGCTTTGGCCTGTAAAAAACAAGGATGAACCTGCAAGTTTTTCTTTATCCATTACACTAGAGTTACCAGTGGACTGGAGTTTTACTTTGAAGAGATGACAGACATGAAATACAGCTCTTCCAAACAAAGCAGTTGTGCATAGTGACATATCTCCTGCATCTGTGATAGCAGATGCTCTTAAAAGCAACAGGGAGAGAAAGAGCCGTAGTGGGTGGAATTGGGAGCAAATGCTTATTCACATGCTGCCATGTCAAGCAGATTGAACTCACTCCGTTCAGATGCATTTAAGAATAATCTAATCTTGGCTGGAATTGAAGTATCTGGGACCATTGAACTGTCATTGATAGGAGCTGCCACCATGACTATTCTCTGAGTATTTCAGTGGTTAAATGAAGGATAAATCCACACGATCATCAGGCTAGACTAGAGTTTGAAGAGAAGCCTGGTGTTCCAATTCTTTTCTTATATTACGTGAAACATAAGAAAAGCATGAAATTGACATTCTTTCCTCTTGACAACTTCTGAAAGGAGGCAGCTCCTTTTGGAGGAATGAAGTTGAATCAAAAGTACGTCTGGCCCTTAGCTGAGTGGCTTGCTGCAAAAGCGTGTGCATGTCTGTTCTGGGCCACAAGGATAAACCTCGTGTACTACCTAAATCCCACTTTTTGCCCTTCAAGTTTCCTTTTATGCAGAGGAAAACCTCTCTTCTCATGATTTATGGAACAGGATGCCCTGTGGTTAGAAGACCATAACATCTTTTCCCTTAGCCTTTTTGCCAGCAGGATTTTGATAAATATACAAATATAGTTACAAATGCCTGTGATTATTATATTATGATATAATGGGCCTCTCCTTCATTACCATCACATAAATTGTAGTATGGTTCCTTAATTCTACTTATTATTGTTTTGAGTAATACTGAATCCTCCAATTTTCCTTTAAAAAAAGTGCCCCCTCCAAGATTGGTATAATTATGTTCCTTGCAGTCTAAGTCCCTGATAAACGTAATGGGTCTTGCCAAAATACAATGCTTATTGTATTTCTTTTTTACTGAAGAACCTGTCTTGATTTCCAAGTATCTATTCAATCACATTTAAGTTTCCTAGATTGGAGTTTAAAGCTATAGTTTCTCTCTCTTAACTTCATCTTGCCAGCCTTCTGGTTATAATCAGATAGACCTGAGTCTGAATAGTAGTTTTACCACTTCATAGTAGCTTTCTTTTACTTCAACTAGGAATTCCATTTTCTAAATAAAGAACATAAACCCTGAATAAATGTTGATTTTTTAAAAAGCTGTTTCTGGTCGAAAAAAGTTATACTTTAAATAATTAATAGAATTTGTAATTCAATGTAGAGTTGGCATGAAATAGAATGGTAATGGCTACTGTGTTTTAAATTTTAAATAAGACTTGAGAAATAGCAGCTTTGTCCTATAGTTTGTGCACAGTTTTTAAAAGTTTTTATCTTCTCTCCATCTCCCTTTAGGGAAAAAATATTGGCTTAATGCTGAAGAAGTAATTATGATAAGAATGACTCATAGAGGAAATAAATATAGTACATGGTGATGAGATTTTCCTTTATTAAGAAAGGCCTAGCTGGGCTACAGAGAATGGGAGGAAGAAAAACCTACTCTGTCAGATTTCCAAAGATGGAATGTCCTTTGCATTCATGTTACAATTTACATCATGGATCAAGAAAGAGAGGTTCTTTTTAACTGAACAAATAGAAATTGAAACTTAAGAACCTCTCATAATTGTTCTTTGCTAAAGTAGCACTTCAGTTCACAAAATAATTGTAAAAGGAAATAAAATGCTGAGATATACCGTCAGAGAGGCATAAACAACTGTTGAAATAGTGTATGGAGTCATTTGTGTAAAGAGGATGGCCTTCCCAAGTTTCTGTAACACAAATTCCCATTAGCTGGTTTTAGCTCTTTCAAAAGTACCTTTTCTTTCACTAAAATTCTCTTATTTGAATACTAAAGTATTCTGAATAGTCTTTACATCTAGGCTTCCTGATGTTAAAAGTGATTGTTTTACATTTCTTAATACATCTTCTGTAGGCAGCAGGGAACAACTAAGTTACAAAAGAAGCTTTTGACCTCTTAGCAGTTTACTCCTGAAGTAGACTGCAGTAAATTAGAGATGTGGGGAGGACTTGTCTTGCATACAGTAGGGATGAAATCATGACCTCAGTACTATATTCATTCCAGAAGAACTATAATGTCCAAAAAGCTTGCTGTTTTCATATTTCAGTGTTTCAACAGAGATTCTTTTAGTCTTTTCAAAACATGAGGAGACAGATCTGAGCAAGCACAGCTGCCATTTGCTACCTTTTACTCACAGCCGGAAGGTGTGTCAGACTCTTCTAATTTGGCCTCTTGAATGGGCTGCTCCCCGGATTCCAGTTCACATGGGGTCCTTGCACTGCTTTAGTGCAGTCTCGTTCAAATGTTCCCATGAAAGAGTCAAAGACCGAAGAGGGCGAACCTATGTTTCAAGTGTTCTGTGTGCAGGGGGTTGTATAGTGTGAGACCAGACAGCGCAAGCAAATCAGAGGGTGGAAATTAGCCAAAGACTGGTTTTACCTAAAAATCCATGGAAGTTTTACGAGCCTGATGATACTCATATTTGTTTTAATAAATATTTCCTTCCATATCTTTAATTGTATTTATGATCCAGGAAAATGTGTGTGGCCACCAGTGTGTTGGTGCTAACCCCTCTTATAGTACAGGTAGAAGTACAGTTGGATGGATTGCTGAGAATCTCGGGTGCTCCTACTATCTCTTCATTTATATCTCTACCCCATTTCATCCCACTGAGTTTCGGAAATGTGCTAACAAGACAACTCCTCCTTGTTATTCTACAGGGCCTCAGACTTCACATGTACAAAATTTGCTTATCATTTCCCTTCTCTTATGCTTGTGCTGAGTGGCACCTTCCAGGCACTCAGCTGCTCAAACTGAAAACCTGGGAGTCATCCCAGACATCTCCTTCTCCATCAGCCCACACATTCTAGCAGCCACCAAGTCCTGTCACATATGCCTCCATCTGTTATTCTCTCTCCTGAATGACATTGTTTTAATTTAGTCCTTTATTATGCCTTGCCTGTGTTACATTAGAGGAAACACTTCAATGGTATCTTTGTCCGCATCTACTTTCCCAACACACCCTTAGTATATGGCTGCCCATTTCTTTTGATATAGACCCATCTACTCTTTAGCATATTACAACCTTCATGATATGGCCTCTTCTAACATCTTCAGCATCATATCTATATCTCACAGATTCACTTTGCCAGCATCCCTATATTCTTGCCATACTGTAACAACATATTCTTAGGGTTCCCGGCTGATCACTCTTTATCAGGCTTTTGGGCTTGTGTGGTATATATTGGACCATATATTCCAGCCCTGCAATGTCTTCCTTCCCTTCTCTGTGTGGTTAATGACTATTAATCTTTGATTATAATTGAATGATAAGGTTTCTATAGTTTATTGAGAATTTCTTTCCCTTTAAAAAAATTCTTGTAGTTATTCTGCTTTTCATATAAACTTTTTTTTTTGTTTTTTTTTTTTTGGTATCGGGACTCAAACTCAGGGCATCATGCTTGCGAGGCAAACACTCTAAGCACTGAGCTAAATCCCCAGCCCCATATAAACTTTTTAAAGGCACTATGCATTATTCAGTTTTAAATGAAAAGTGTAATTGATTAAGGTCTCATCAAATAGCTATATTTTTTCTGTAATGCGTGATTTAAGTAAATTTTTATCCTTTTTCTGTACCCCTAGAATATAATTTAAATCTGTATAAATTGTCTAGTATGTACATTGTTTTCAAGAAAAATGCCAAGAATAACCTTGTCCAGAGAAATGTCCCTTGCACTTGCTTCAATTTTGTTCCTCCTCTGTGCTCATAAAATACCCCAGGGATCCCCATAGTTAGCGCTTACTTCCTGAATTGCAATTGTTCCTTTACATCCCCCTAGTGGACTCAATAGCAGGGTTGAATTTCATGCCTGTGTCTTTAGCCCTTAATACAGTGTCTGGTACATTGTAGGTATTTAAGTAAAATAATCATTTTCTCCAGATGAATAAATAGATGAATGGTTTATAGTACAGGTGTTTGTTTATAGTCTTTATGGAAGTTACTGTGAGCATACTAATCTTGATGACTACAAAAGAAAAGCCTTGTATATAGTACTGAAGGTTAGAACTAATTAAGTGGAAAACATATATGTATAGAGAGAGGTGAATAATAAAACAAGGCTTCTATGAAAACTGACAAGAAAGATATGGGCAACAAGAATATCAATGACAGTAAGCAACTCTAACAGATTTTAATAATGTGTATAATATTAAATATGTATTTTATATATATAGGAAGACAGATCCGAGCGAGCCCAGCAGCTGTTTGCTCACAGCCGGAAGGTGTGTCAGACTCTTCTAATTTGGCCGCTTAGAATGGGTTGCTCCCTGGATCCCAGTTCACATGGGGTCCTTGAACTGCTTTAGTGCAGTCTTGTTCAAATGTTCCCACAAAAGAGCCAAAGACCAAAGAGGGTGAACATGTTTCAAGGGTTCTGTGTGCGAGGGGTCATCCAGTGTGAGACCAGACAGCACAAGCAAGGCAGAGAGGCAGAAATTAGCCCAAAGACAAGTTTACTCTAAAAATCCATGGAAATTTTTGTAAAAGCAAATTTTGTACGTGTGAAGTTTGAGGCCCTATAGAATGACAAGGAGAAGTTTTCTTGTTGGCACATTATGTATATATTATCTATGAATCATATTCATATATATTTATGAAAAATCCATGCAGATTTATTGTAACACTTGCTAGAAATAAACTAGTTATCTAACAAACAACTTGCTAATGAAACCTTTCATTACTTGCACACTTTATCTATCCCAAATGGTCTGTGTACTCTTATCTTTGTGATCTTCTGTCCCATCTACCTCAACTGCCTTTTGCTGTTAGCAAGTTTAGTAACTACAGTGTACGGTCTCTGAGTGAGGTGCTTACCTAGCCACTTTATCTCAATAAATTATTGTCTTTCTCTGCCTGGAAAATCCTGCAGGACTCAGCTTAATTATTACCTCCACTATGAAGTATTTCTTGATTCTTGCAGTTAAAATTAACCATTTCTGCCTCTGCATGATTTGGGGACTTTATAAACATCTGTTTCCACTAAAAGATGGCAAATATAATTCTTTCTTTCTTATAATGGAAAGGAAGAAAGGAAGGAAGGAAATAAACGCCAACTGTGTGAATTTGTACAGCAAACATTAAACAGTAATCATGATAAAGTGAACTCTGAATAATTTTAAAGTGATATGTTTGATTAATAAAAAGATCAGAAAATGTCAGGTTAAGTTGGTAGTAAGTTGAATGTGGTTCCTGGAGGCTTCATTGAGAAAGTGACATCTGAAAGCAAGACTCAAAGAAGGAGAAGGAGAAGGGAGTCCTGTGAGAAAAGCTTTCCCGGCAGGCACACGGCCAGTGTAAAGGTCCTAAGTGAGATACGTGTCTTGTCCTACCTCTGAAAATTCTAATTGGTCCAGAGTGAGAAGTTGGCATAAGTCTTTTTAAAAGTGTTCTCAGGGAGTTCTAAGGTTTAGCCAGAATTGAGAAACACTATGCTGGAAGTAGGGTAACAACAATCCTCTCAAGTCTCAAGAAGGCGTCCATTTGTGGGATAGAGCCGCACAAATACTGATACTTGCTATTTACCATGAAAAAGTGCTACGAGGAACTTGTACAAGAATATTGTGGGAGGACTTACTCCACTTTTCTGAGGCTGGGAATTGGTGGATAGTACAGAGCTTTCTGGAAGGATCCACGTCTGAACTGGGTTTGATGAATAGGAGGTAACTAAGAAAAGGGTGTTTGGGGGAAGTGTGAATGGTGTGTGAGTGTTCTGTGGGAGGTGAGGGAGGGGGCATGTACAATCTGGAGGAACTAAGGTAATTCAGCAATGATAAAATGGAAGAATTGCGGAGATGCTAGAAATTCGGAGGGGTAAGATTACAGAGAGTTTTGTTTGAATTGCTGAGGAGCTCAAGAAGGATCTCAGGTTTTTTGTTTTCGGTTTTGTGGGCCTGGAGTTGAATCGAGGGCCTTCACACTGAGCTACATACCGCACGTATCTGCCCATTTTTACTTTGAGACAGGGCCTGCTCCCAAATCCCAGTCTCTTTGTAAAGCTGTGAGCTGCTCACTTTCACGTAGTAAAGCACATTGAGGTAGTGGGAGCAGTGAGTCATGGAAGAAAGCTTCGAGTTGGAGAGATTAGACATCGAAAGTCTCAGTCAGTGCTCTCACTATTGACTTGCTGTAGGACTCACACGACTTAGACCCCTCCCTGGTCCTCACTTCCTTTTCTGTGAAATAAAGGAGTTGGTTGAATAGTTGACTAAGTGCCTCCCCGACTGTCATCTTCTATGATTCTCTTAGCACAGCTGCCTTTCAGAAGTCTTTCTAGTTCTCAGTTGCTCGTATGGAGCTCTGGGTGTGACTCAGGCTTCATTAGCCTGGAGCATGAAGATGAACCATTATTGTAGGCTAACACTTCCCCTTGGAAAAAAACATTAGAAATGGGCAGTGCCGTAGTAACTCCTTAGATTCAGGACTGGTTTTTCCTTCTTACACTATTTGGCTTTCCTCTGAGGCAATAGAAACGTGATACTGGATTTTATGTTAAAGAGGGTGTTTTTGGTTCTAGTGGCATTTGCTTCTTTTGCTTAGTGGCTGTGTATGAGGAAGAATATTTTAAATACATGTGGTTCAGGGTAGGGTGACTTTGAAGCACAACTTCATGTTGGTGGTGCATCCTTTTTTTTTGGGGGGGCACCATTTCTTTTGGTAAGAAGCAATAAGCATTCATAGAGTGATTTGTAAACATCAGTTATTTATGTTTTTGCCATGTTCAGGTAACACCTTGAACGATTCTTTGCTGTAGGTCAGTTCACTTTTCAGTGCAACATTTCATACGTGCTGGAAATAAAAAATCAGTATCTCTTACTACTTACTGGGTAACTAAAAGTAGTTCACATCTTAAATAGGAGTTAAATTTAAAACAGCCTTATTACTTATGGCAACGAAAGCAGCGTGGACATTAGTTAGCACATTGGTGTTGGTTTGTCTTGGCCCCCAGGCCCCACGGGAGAAACAGAAGTTCAAGCAGTTGCTGCGCCAGAGTAGTTTTACATCATAATCATGAAATAGTGAGACTGAGGAATTCATTTTTTTTTCTTTTGTCATTGTTGTTATATAGCAAGCCAGCTCCTTGTTCTGGAGGGAAATGATGTTATCTCATTCCTTAAGATTTCTCACTACAAAAACAATCTGAGGACTGTCCCAGCCAGAGAGTGCTCAGGGTCTCGCACTCCTGGGAGTGACATGTGGTGGCTCTCTGGGCTCTTGGTGAATTGCCTCTGCTGACATGCCAAAGGATGGGACTTAGGCTGTGGTAGGCTGGGTGGTATTCTGCGGATCACCACCAGGCTTAACCGATCTCACCCGAGGGCTGATGGCCTACCATAAAGGGTCTCGGCTTTGACAGCTCATCTGTCCTCCTACCATCTCATATCCTCTAGGAGGCAGGCTGAAGTTTGCTTATATGGCTCAGGTGGAAGGGTCCCAGGAGGGGAGAAGAAGCAAGGCCCCTGAAGTGTGGGCTCAAGCTGCCAATGTGTCACTTTTGCTTCATTCCTTTGGCCTAAGCAGTTCATGAGTTAGCACACTTTCAAGGAATAGCTGATAGATTCCACTTCTTAATGGAAGGTACTACAAAGAACTATGGGCATTTTTGTAACCTACCACATCAGAGTCAAAGATGATGGTGTTAAATCTAGACCTTACTTAATTTCTCGAAGGCTTAGGTTTCTCTGTGTGAAACGAGGATGAAATTGTTTGCCACAAAGAGTTGTAAGTAGTTCCCAACTGACAAGAACTGAACTGACAAGTTTGCAAAGGAAGTACCAGGCGTTGTGACTGATACAGAAGTATACAGTAAGTAAAATAGTCATTATTGGACCCAACGTGTTCTTATTTTCACTTATCCAACAATGTCTTTCTATGTCTTTCCTTTCTTTTTTTTTTTTTTTTTTTTGTGCTGGGGATCGACCTCAGGGCCTTGTAGGCAAGCACTTTAACCACCGAGCTAAATCCCCAGCCCTTTCCGTGTCTTTCATGCTTGTTTTCCACCTGTTCCCTAAAATTATGGTCATGTTGCGAACCCAGGCTTTTCATACACTCCAGAGCCCTGTTGCTCACTCAGCTGTTCTGCATCTGTTCTATTAGTCACAGCTAGAACTTGGAGTCTTTTTACATCTTCATCTTACCTCTCCTGAAACTCTGTAGGAAAGCAGTGTGCTGCTGGTCCCCTGAGCGGGGAGAAGGGACTGAGAATGTATAAAAAGAGCATGCGTGCGAGGACATGTGACATTCAATGAATGAAGAGTGGAGGGTGGAATACTGAGCCACCAAAAAAAGACACGACAGAGCTCAGACATGGCCTGTGTCTGTTCAACAGCAGCAGTTCATTGTGAGAGTTCTTTTGAGATGCTGTTTTGTCATGTAGGTGTAAGATAGTCATAGGTTTATTTTGAATACAAGGGATGCAAAAGCTGAAGGAGAAGGAAGAAGAGAAGGAGAAATAGAAGATGAGACAGAAAGAAAGAGAAGGAGACAGATGAAATAAAATGAAGAAGATAATGAATATGAAGACTACAGTGATTAAGAAGAAAAAGAAGTGGAAGATGAAGAGGAATAGGAAGAAGGAGAGGAGGAGATTGCTGAGGAGTATGAAAAACACGTGCTATCTCCTTCTTTTTCCTACACTTTCCTTTATAGAACAGGGCTGCATGGCCGGTAGGAACACAGAATTGAGATATTTGGAAAGTACATAAATGTGCGTGGCCTCATCTCACTATTAAACAGAAGTGCTAACTACACTCTAATTTTAGCACATATCTTTTAAATGTCAAAAGACAGATTTTCCTTCAACCCCCTTGCCTAGTCCTCAAGCTTTGAGTCATGAGGATAACTTTACTCTATGAAGAAATTGGCAGAAAAGAATCGAATAAAAGCACAGGAAAATTTTTGACAAGTGAATTTTAAAACCCTTTTCTAGTCCAGTGCCTATGTAGCCAAGTCGGCAGCAAAATACATTTTCTTAATTGAGATTGTCAGAACTGAAAAGGAGAAAGGAAGATGTCTTTACAGGCAAGAGTAATGAAAATCAGGGTTCTGCATGCCACAGAGTTTAAGCATCATGTAGGCTCCTGCAGCTAACCAAGGGTAGATTTTTAAAGTTTCATAAAATGGAGGATAAAACCAGTAAGAAGATGTGATACCTACTATGTATGCTTATATGATACTTGTGTGTGCTAAGTGGTATCTAATATATGGAACCTTCTATGTGTCAGACACTGAAAACTATAAAGACATAGTGCTATCTTGTCTTACAAAACTCTCACAATTTAGCCAGTCAGAAGAACGAATGTCTACAATTGAGATCACATCGAAGTCAGAAGTGTGTGCTGGGTGCTATAGGCGAACATGGGGAGGCACTTGACTTCTGCAGGGAGATGGTGAGCCTTCCGAGAGGAGGTCCCATGTCAGCTGAACCCAGAGCAAGCGAGAGTAAACAGATCAAGAATTGATCAAACAACTACATGATGATGACAGGAAGACGTGAAAGTGCAAGATGACTGGAGCGTGGAATTATCACTAGTTGGATATCTTGGGAGGCTGGAAAGCTAGGTAGGGGATAGTTATACTAGAAGATCCTATGTACTGTAACAGAATCCATCTTTGTCAGAAACGTATGAATTTAGAAGTCTCTAATGAATTTTTCAGTCATTATTTGAATTTCCATCTGTCCATACATTCCAGCGTCCACCCATCTACACACCACAGCTTCCCCCCAAAGTGAGTTAAGAACCCACATGTCAATGCAGTCATTTGCATAGAAGTAGATGCTGCTGCCAGTTGACCAGAAACCAAAGCAGCAGCAGTCTACCCAATGTGGAAGTTTCTTTCTTTCTCACAACAAAGTTTAGGAGTGCAAGGCTATGAAATGGCACCGTGTCGGCGCCCCAGTCTGCTGCCGCCTGCTGTTCCACTGTAGATTGCCTCCATCTTACACCAGAATGGCAGGACACAAAGCAATTGAGCAAAGAACACATGAACACTATGTCTTAGAGAATCGTTCTGAGAACTACCACAAACCATTCTTGCTCACATTCTATCGGTCAAAACTTACAGGCACATAAACGTAACAGAGGCTGTGTAATACAGCTTTCCTCGGTAATTATGATGAGTAATAAGCCCTATTCAATACCAGTAATAAAACACAAGAGAATTTTAAAAAGACTTATCGGATATATGAGCAACTTTTCTTTTTTTATTCTGTTCTATAGTTGACCTGTTATCAATTGTTATTAAGCAATAAGGCCGCTTTTCTAAGGAAGCCTCATTCCACAGCATTCAGGATGACTGAGTAGTCAGCAGTCCTTGTGGCTTCTTTCCTTCCTTCCTAGGAGTGCCGGAGCTCTCCCATAGAAAACATTTCTTATTGTACCTTTACATACACTAAAATTTCAGGATACTATTGCGTAGTAGAAAGAAAAGTGATATTGTGGCCAAGGTGTAGGCACTAAGTACATTTTATACAATATACCAATTGGGTTGACAGCAGTGGCTATGTAAGCCTTGAACTTGAGGCTTCAAAAACCTGAAGCAATCTGCAGCGGTGTAGAATTCCAACTTTGAGTTTTGGAAGCCATACTTTCTTCTTATAATACTAAGCACGATTCGTTCAACCATTTATTCACATTAAGTAATTAAATGGACATTTATTGTGCTCTTACTAAAGGCTTGTATGATGCTATTTGCTGGGGATTATAAAATTATTTAAGTAATACTGTCCACTTTTGGAGAGTTCACACTGCCATACGAAAGCAGATGTAACTACTTTTGAGTTTAGTAAATGGTATGCAGCACCGAGCATAGCAATGAAGATGTGTTATTTCAGTCTAATTATTAGAAGAGGTTTTACGGAAGGGGTAATACTTGACAGATGACTAAGGATCCACCAAGGAGTCATCAAATATATGAGCCATTTCTTTAATGTCACGCGGTACTTAGCAACATAGCCTGTCTTTGCTCAGCCCTCATTCCACGCCATACTTAGGGACAGACTTTCATTCCAGTAGTACACTTTGCAGCTTGTTGTCTCACTGCTTATGATAGTTTGAGATTTCATATATACAGAAGAAATCCCTTGTCACCCTGCAGGCATCCCGATCACAGTCACCCATGAACTAGTTACTGGATATGCCTTTTTTCCATTCTTTCTATTTGCTCAGTAACACTTACATGTCTGAGTTAAAGGCTACCATTTATACCCTGCAGCATGATTTTCACCTTGTCTTATTTTCTGAGATGAAATTGGTTTTTAGCTGTAGCCAGCCTGTCACTAGAAATGTGTCACCTCTGTTCTCCCCTCACCAGCAAGTAGTTTCTGTGTTTTCCGTCACGATTTTTTTTTTGCGTTTCAGGCTTTGAGCAACATCTGAGTTTCCACCAGCTGTGTTTTGCATTGTCCTCATTTTGTATAATTAAGAAAAACAGGAAGCCAATCACTTAAGTAAAGCTGACCCTCTTCATTCTGCATCCCCGAGAAAGGACTGCATCTTGGTTTTTAATAGTACAGCTTTTACACAGTTTATCCTGCAATCCCCTTGAAAGTGGAGCAAGGTTAGAGGAACTGTGACGACATGGTGGCCTTCCTCTGGACTACAAACAGCTGTGCTTTTCTGAAGCTACGCAGTTTGATTGAATCACCCTTCTCTTATATAATGTTATCAGTTTGGTTTGTTACATTATGATAGAGGATTTCCTCTGACATTATTTTTTTTTTTTGCACTAACTGAAATCTTCGGGGCGTCGGGCTTTTGACCTTAGTGATTAAATCTGTGCTGTGTATCCAGGATTTAACCAATTGGTCCTGCCCACATAGTTAAATAAAGCAGGTTGGGGACTAGGAGGGGAGGGGAGAGAGAGAGATAGAAAGAGAAAGAAGGAGGGAGTGAGAGAGAGGGAGAGGGAGAGAGGGAGGATTTGAATTAATTATTCCTCTATGGAATGCTAAAACAATTTTATCATAATTTATTCAGATACTTAGAAATAAGTTCGTAAGGAACCACTAGATTTCTATTGGGTTTTACTAAAGATTAAAACTAATAGTATACATATTAGGGTTTCTTTTTCTATTGACTTCAGTTTCATTTTCTTGGACAAAAGAGAAAAAATACTTCATCAAGTAAAATTTCACATGCAAATAGTGGTTATATTAGGGATCAAGTTTATTCAATTTAATTCAATATTTATGCGTGGTATGACAAGTGGAAAGATGTTTAAGATGTCGCCCTTGCCTTCAAGGAGTTCATATGCTTATAGTGGAAGCTGATTTAAATACAGCTAAAGATAATCAATAGCGACGGGTCATGTGATCTGGATATTATTATAAGCACCTGTTGTGATCAGCACTCTATCGCCTACCTAAGTTTAAACGAGGGCATCAGTGCCTCTCAGAGAATCCATCCAAGCTAACATTTAAGTGTGACTAATGATCGCTTGTTCATTCAACTCTTTGAGCACCTACTACTTTTTAGGTGTTGTGCTCTTTTTCTAGAATTTAGACTCTGTTCTTCAGGAGTATCCACAGCACTCTGTGGGCCTCAGAGAACTAACATTTATTAGACACTATTGTATTCCAATAATTTTGTTTGTCAAATCTCTATGAGGTAGGCAAGTTTATCCTTAGGTACAAATAAAAACTGACCCAGTGAAATTAAATAATGTCTCTGGAGTTATACAGCAGGTAACAAGTGTATTTGAACCCCACTTCTACAATCATGCTGATTCTCTATTGCACCACTACTTCTGACAGCCCATGGTTTGAGCCAAAAAAGATACTTCATGAGTATTGTGGGTTCATGCTGCCAATTGAGAACTCTTTTATAAATGAGGGGTCTCTGTTAGCACCTGTGTATGCAGAAAGCCTGGACACTTATGTGTCCTTTTAATTCCATTTCACAAAAAGGAAAATGGAAGTCTGAAGTTTAGAAGGGAGAGCTTTGAAGTGGAGTAAAAAATATATCATGAAAGATTGATACCAGAAAGAATGTCAAATATGGTTTAACACAGAAAATGATTACACAAGAGAAGTTGGAGAAGCTATCTCTAGAAGTCTTTAAAAATAGAATACAAATTTTTTTATGTTTCACAGAAAGTCACACGGACTAAACATCTTTTCATAGCCATATCATTTCAACTTTCAAATCTTCATATTACCCTGTGATGTTGTCCCTAAATATGACTGAAGCTGCAGATCTAGGGAAAATGAATAGATTTCCTGGTTTGGTAACTATAATGCAGGTAGCTGACACTAAGTGATAATAGCCAGGCAATTACTTTGCTGTGTGAGAAAATCACTAATTCATACACCTGAAAAGAAGCCCAAGTAATATTTAGTCCAAACCACTTCACAATTGTACAAACTTGAGACCCATGACCATGATTTAACATAGTTCTGTGAGAACAGCTATTCATTAAAGAAAAATTTGTGTAAATATTAATTAAATCATATTATATTCAGAATAAAAAAGAAATAGAGGTGTCATTTAATGTGATATTTAAAGCAAGAGATATTTTAACCTTGCTAAGGAGTTTCTTTCTTGCTAGTCTTTCCCGACTGTCCTGCCCTCCTCCAGTCTCACCAAATGAGGACACAGTGTGCACTAGGGCGAGCCCTTAGCGGTTGAAAATCTTCTCTGCTTGGGGATACAAGCAGAGTCCCCAAGGACTCCACGAAGCGTTCATCCTGAGATCAGCCCTGGTCTAGTCCCTGCATCACAGTGCCAATAGGGACTTTAGCCAACAACATCTTGCCCACTATTCTTAGCACTTTCCCCTCTGCGACAGGTGTTCAAGGGCTTCCTGTTATAAACATAAGAAA
>PVJO010028043.1:0-18756 GCA_004026905.1 Hystrix cristata
ACATACTCTTAAGTGAAATAAATCGGACACTCATGAGCACACATCGAATTGTTTCTCTGATATGAGAGACCATAACTGTAAATAAGGACAAAGAGGTGTAATAGATATTATATAAAAGGAGGATGGTGTGCAGAGGAGAGGAGTACTAGAAAGAAAGAAGGGGAAAAGCAGAAAGGCAACAGGGGAAAGAGAGGGGAAAAGGAAAATATGGAAAATGATGAATGAACCTGCTGTAAATAGGGGGGGAGGGAGGAGAGGGGAGGGGCGGGGGAGAGGGGGAGAACCAAGATGCACCATGTATAGGTACAGAATAAATGTAATGAATGTGACCAATGTATGTAGAATGTACCAATACATGCTCTTGGTTTAAAAGAAAAAAAAAAAAAGAAAAAAAAATAATCATGTAGCTGTCCCAGAGGAAGACCAGAGAAAGTCTATGGTCAAAAAATAGATGGACTACTACAGTTAATTTCTCTGATGGTGTTGAGGTAGATGTTATTTTGTCAGGAAGAACCCATTTTGGTTGAGAATATAGAGAAAAGAGCAAATAGGTCATTTATTTAAAAATTTATTTTTATTAGTACATGTTTGCAGTACATAATTACATTCTTCAAGAGCAGTTGGTACATGCACATAACACATTGAAAATCTCTCCTCATTCTCTTTTCCTCTCCTCCCCCTGCCTCCCACCATCTCTCTGTTACCTGCCCTTTTGCAAAAGATGTATTTCCCTGTTTCCTATTATCTATCCTATTATCTATCTTTATTTTGCTCTTTAATTTATTTATACATTGGGTCTCTCATATAAGAGAAACCATATGATATTAAGCTTGTGTGTCTGATTTATTTCACTTAACATTAATGGTCTCAAGATGCACCCATTTTCCTACCAATTAAATAGGTCATTGTTATAGTTTAGATCTATAATGTCCCCAAAGAGCCTCACGTATTCAGAGGTGGGGATTTTGAAAAGTGGCAGGACCATGATGGTGCTATACTCATGAGCGGATTAATCCACTGAGGCTTTCATAGCTGACTTGCCTGGTCAGAAGAGGCAGGTCACTGGGGATGTGGCCTGAAGGTGTATAACTCCCTCCCTGCTCCTCCTTTCACTCTCTGCTTCTGATCACCACGAGGTGAGCAGCTTTCTTCTGCCACACCCTCCAACATGCCTTTCCTACCTTGGAATTAGACAATTACGGACCAAATACTCTAAAAATCATGAGTCAAAATAAACCTTTTCTCCTTCAGGTTGTGGGTGTCATGTATTATGGCTCAGCAACAGAAAATTAAAATAGTTACGGTACTTGAGGAGACTCTGTGAATTATTTCTCTGGAGTTGGCAATTCAAAATATAGGGACACTATTCTCTGGTGAGCAGAACTCTTAATTTTGACTGATAGACACTAAGACAAAAGTAATGCACTATCTCTATCTCTCTCTATCGCTCTCTCTCTCTCTCTCTCTCTCTCTCTCTTTCTCCCTCTATCTCTATGTCTATCTCTATCTCTATATAGATAGATATGTCTCCAGCCTCTTGTTCTACCTTGATGCTGAAAAGGAATATTCTTTAAAAGCTCTTGGTATGCAAGCCTAATCATGTGAATCAGGTTGTCTGCACAAACACAACAAATAATTCTAACTTTTTCACAAAAAACAAACTGAGTCAAGCTAGTTTTTGCTCAGAATATAAGTTCTAATATTACCTGAAGAAACCCAGCAAAAACCCTTCAGATCTTTGGGGCACAAATGGTACAGACGGTCCATACAAGAGAGGGGGACTCCGTCAGGAAGTTGATATTGAAATTAGTGCCCTCGCCTTTTTAATATGTTGCACTGGTAAGAATATAGACAATGAGGAATATTTTTCAGTTTTATTACAAGATATGACTGCTTCCTTGGCTTTCAAGAAATTACACTTCTTTGGTTTCTTTATATCAGTGTGTCTTAATATTTCTGCTTTAAATCCATCAGGGAAGGTGATCTTAAAAATAGACTATGGGGTGGGGTGGGGTGCTATTTATAGTTTAGGTGATACTGCAAGTTGGTAATGAACTTAGTTTAAGTGAGCTTCCAAAAAGGTAAAAGACTTATCTCCTAGTAAGAAGACAGTTACAGTAATGAACATATATAATAAAAAGGTCACTATAAGAATCTGATAAACATAAAAAGCTTGGTTCGAAAGCAACATCAAAAATCATGTTATCCCAATTCTTATATAGAAGAGATACATCAGAAATTAATCTAGGAACTTTGTATTAGAAAAGCTAAATAATGTTATATGGGAAATGTCTAAGCATTTTGGGGGGAATGGTTTTCAATCGCTTTTGAAGCACAGTTTGCACATGAGGAAACAACCTAGTGATAATAAATTACTGTGAGTCCTAAAACACTCAGATGTTCCTCTGCTTGCTAGCCTTGACAATGCTAGGCAATTACTGGTCTGTGGGATGTCTGGAAACTAGCTTGATTCTTTTTGACCTCATGATAATATTATCCCAGTCACTCCTAGAACAGCCTAAAGAAAGGTTTGGGGTGGGGGGTTGACTGGACGACAGTCAATGCTCCATGTCCGCGGGCTACATATCCTTAGAGACACAACCAATCACAGATTGAAAATATTCAGAAAAAATTACCTATACTGAATACATACAGACCTCTTTGTCTTCATTCCCTAAATAACACAGTAAAACAATTATTTACATAGCATTTCATTGTATTAAATATTATAAGTAGTTGAGAGATAATTTAAAGTATATGGGAGGATGTGTGTAGGTTATGTGCAAATACCACGCCATTCTATACAAAGGACTTGAGCATGCATGAATTTTGGTAACTTCGGGGGTCCTGGAACCAATCCCCTGCAGATATGAGGAACAACTCTATCACTGCCTTGGAAGGAAGACTGAAAGTCAAGAGAAATTAAAGGGCTGTGGGCAGTGGTTAAACAGTTACTTCATCTCTCAAAGCACAGCAGTGAGAAGAAACAACACTTGAAGCCCACAGTGAACTGCAGGGTATGAGTAGAATAATTTACCTAATCATCACCAGTATGTGCCTCTCTTGTTCTTTTTTTTTTTGCTTTCTCTTCTACTCTTTCACTGCCTGTTTTTCTGTCCCTTTGTACACAAATGTCTTACTGTCTCCTTTTCTCCTCTTTATCAATCATTCTTTTCTCCTACTTCTTAGTCTTTTTCTTTGACTTTCATTTCTTCTCCCCTCTACTCCTGTTTTCACTGCTGCCTCTCCATCTCCATCCTCTGTTCAGCAGATAGTTATCTTTTAAAAATGTATAAATTAGCCCACATCTCTCTCTGTTGCTTAATTCAATCATTTCCAGTCTCTCACTATACCTAGAACATAAAGTTTTGCTGTATCCGATAAGACCCTATGTAATCGTCTGCCTCTCTAATCTCACCTTCTAGTTTTCATCCTTTTGACCAGTTCACTTTTCTCCCATCCCACGCTCCCTCACACTCAGAACCTTTGGGTTACTGTTGCTTCTACCCCATACGGTTATCCCCAGGCAATTTCATAGTTTCCTTGTCACTCAGGTCTCGGCTATGTTCTCATCTTCTCTCAGAGGGGACCTCCTCTTCTCTCTTCTCCCTGTGGATTACACTTTCATTTTTGGAGGACAGTTATAGATATAGCTTTTAAAATTCTGTGTGTTTTGGTTTGGATCTTAAATACCCCCAACAGCTCGGGTGTTAGAGGCTTGGTCCCCAGTGCAGAAGTGTTTACAGGGGGGATTTTGGAAAGTGATTCTATTACGGGGATCTGATCTCATGAATCAGTTAATCCATTTATGGGTTCATAGTTTAATGGGTTTGAGGGAGGGTCTTTGTTATAGAAGCAAGCTCCTTCTCTGCATCCTGGCCAGCACGATGTGAGCAGCTCCTCTCCGCCACACGCTGCCACCATGATGTTCTGCCTTGCCACAGGCCTAAAAGTAATCGGACCGAGTGGCCACAGGCTAAAACCTTGGAATCAGGAACCAAGATAAACATTTTATCTTTTTATTTCAAGGTTTTTTTTCCTTGTGTTTATCTCGGGTATTTTACCACCATGACAGATAGTTGCCTCACACAATATGCATCTATTACTTTTTAAATTAAGGTATCTATTACTTTTTAAATTAAGGTAAAAATAAATACAAAAATAAACACATAAAATACCCTCTTTAATCATTTTGTATTCATTTAATCATGATTATTCTCCAATTATTTTCTTTATTTATGTTTACTTATTATGTTTCCCACTACAGTGTAAGCTACATGAAAGAAGGGATTTGTTTCAATGCTCCCATGTCTGCCGTCCTAGCCAGTGTAGCCCAGCACCTACAAGGTCTTTTGTACATTGTAGAGTCTCAATAAGTATTTGTTAAATGAACAAATTTCAGTCATATAAGAGATAAACAGTGTCTCTTTTGGCTGAGAATAGACACACGCATTCACTTGGAAAGAGTGTTTCAATTAGATGTTTTGTTCGAGTTGCATTTTGTTTATGCATTAAGATATTATTGCCAGTACCCATGCACATGACACAAATAAGAAATTGTCATCATTCATATACAGCCTATAAGAAATGGTAACTGGGTTAGTATCTATTTCAGTGTAGAAGTGGTTAGGTTTCCTGCAAAGTGAAAATTGAAAAGCAAAATTAATATTGATGTAGATCTGAAAGCTAATACCTGAGTTCTGCTTTCTATTCAGTACAAAACTGGGACTAATTGTTGATGCTGCAGGTGAAGCTAGACTAAGAGAATACAATTGGACGGTTTGTAGCACAGTAAGAATGAGAGAATAAGAGGTATAGTTGCCTAGAAACTAATATGATACATGGTTATGAGAAAGTGATTAAGGCAAGTGGTTTAGAATTAGGGCTTTGAAAAATAATGGGTCCTGTTATTTGAGTGCTGTTTATGTGCCAGGCCATTGTCTACAATCTTTGTAGAAATTCCTAAAGTAGGTATTTTTCTTCATCGCTGAGACACCATACCTGACCACTCACAACTTAAAGGAGAAGTTTATTTTGGCTCACGGTTTGCAGAAGTTTCAGTCTGTAGCTGACTGGCTCCAAGTCAGGATGACATAGCACAAGGGGATGGCAGAGGGAAACTGGTTCCTGGCATTATGGGTCAAGAAGCAGAGAGAGTTAAAGGAGGAGCTGAAAGGGAGATGAGATAAACCATTCCGGGCTATGCCTGTAGTGACCCATCTCTTCCAACCAGACCCCTCCTCCCAATAGTAAACCAACCACTCTGCCCCCATAATCCAGTCACCTCCCCAAAGCCCCACCTATGATCACATGAGGCTTTGGGGAACATCTAGATGCAAATCATAACAGTGTATTTCCCTATTTAACAAGTGAGTAAGCTGAAGGTCAGGAAGTTTAATGACGTACCAATGCTAATAGCTATGCAAAAAGTGTAGCAATGATTTAAATTAGATTTTTCAAATCCTAAAACTGACATACTTTCCCCTGCATCACACTGTCATCTTTGTAATGGCGCACTCCATTTATTTCTGTGATTCCTGGCACCAATTTTAGGGCACAGCATCCTCATGGAATCATGCCTAGGTGGATAGCAAATGCCTCTGCTGTCAGTGGAGAGGCAAAACCTAAGAGAAATGTCCAGGCCAAATTGAGCCCAAGGTTTGTGCTAGGCAGGTTTCAAGCCTTGTGCTCACACTGCTTCCTCTTTACTTTCTTTCCCAGCATGCACCTCCACTTCTCTCCAGTGTGGAAAGCACCTTCTGGATGCTAATAAGAAAGTCATTCCGGCCATGGAGTGAGGAGAAGCAGCAGCTCAGCAAAATCACTGCTGAGAGCCCAGGCAGGCTTAGACATGTGATCTGAAGAGCTGAAGTGTGCAGCCCACAGAGAGAAAGAACCGGGCAAAAGACAAAACTAAAGAGGAGGATAAGCATAAAGGGAAAATCTTATTGACAGAGATGAATTAGTTACACGACTCATTCCCCGAGGGAAGAGATTTGGCTTCATTCTCTGAGACTGTGAGTAGAAACCATGCCGTGGAGGACAAGTCGGAGAAGGGGGAAATTAATGACTAATAGGTACTTGCCACCCCTGAGTTTTATGAAGATTAATGAGGCATTTCTGAATGGAGGAAAAAGTAAAAATAATAATAAAAATGGAGAAATAGGGCTAAGGCACTGCGAAGATAAGGAGGAATGAGGCTTTTGGCTCTCAAACTAAATGAGAAAAATGATTTCTTCCAACTGGGAGACACGGAGCTAATTATTTCAGAGTTTTGGATTCAGAATTCAGGCTCTTCCACTTACCCATTGTATGTACCTCAGCAAATTAGCCTTTGTAAGCTACAAAATAAGACTAATATTCTATTTTATATGTTACTTCTCACTGTATAATAGAATCAACATCAGTACAGATAGTCCTTGTGAAATTTAAATGAGACACTCATGTAAAAACTCAGAGTAAGTGTCTAAACCTGTGTGTGGTGCCCCTCACCTGTAATTCTAGCACACAAGAAGCTGAGTCAGGAGGATTGCTATGAGTCTGAGGCCAGCCTGGACTACATAGTGAGATCCTGTCACAAACAATCAACTCCCCAATAACAAACAAACAAACCATCAAAAAGCAGTTTCTAGCATGCAGTAAGCACTCCATAAATAATTATTACTGAAGCTTGGCTTCAGTAATAATTTGTGCAGAGGGAGAAGTATGGCTGGGTTGTTAATATGAAGGTCACATTATGGGGACAGTTCTTCCCTTTAAACTTAAAAACAGTATGTCCTCCGTTTAATTATTTGCTGTGTTAATAGCCCACATCCTCTGTACTGAGTTAGCTTCAGCATAACAGGAAAGCTGAAGTATAAACATGATAGGTATCACCTCTACTTGTAGGCAAGTTTGACAAAGAGCAGCTCAACTCATATTGTTACTTTGAGTCACTCTAAGGACAAAGTCATCTCTCCGCAGAGAAGGCAGTTGTGCACAGGAGATAATGCTAATGATGCTGTACATTTATTTAGTCTTTTAGAGTTTACAAACCACTCTTTCCTGAGAAGAGTTACTACCTTCATTTTAAATATAAGGAAATGGAGACTTACAGAGATAAAGCAACTCAATTAAAAGGATGAAAAGTAATTGGATGGTGCAGCAGGGATCCACCCAGCTCCTCTGATTCTGTGTCTAGGGCTCGTTTATACCTGAAGATACCGTGTGGAACATGAACAAGTAGAACACTAGAAAGCTAGTTGCTTCCAGTCATGAAAACAGTAAATTTAAGAACAGAAGGAAGTGTTCAAGTTACCTAATTCTTTTAGTTTTTAAACTGTGTTCAGGGAGTCCAGTAGGAGGTGATAGGAGTCAAGTAGGAGGTGGGATTGTATGCAGCTCAGCTTTTATCAATTAAATTTAGAACATTAAAATGAAAAAAAAGTTTGAAAACCTGATTTAAATTAACTCTCTCATTTCTCCAAGAAAGAGAGAAGCTAAGGGTTGTTAAGTAACTTGTCTAAACCTCATAACTAGCAAGGGACAAAGACTAGTACTCAGTCATCAATCATCTGCATATTTGATAAGCATGTCAAATGCTATTTGATAAATGCCCTCATTCTCCAAATACTTTTCTTTGATTACTGGAGCAAATCACTTACATGTGGCAATCAAATAATGGATAATGAGTTCTTGCCTTAATCTCTTCTGATGATTCACACTGGGACCTTGAGTCAGTCAGTCCATCTCAGAATTCTTGGCTTTTCCATGGGTAAAATGGAGATGGTAATTCCTCTTTAGGCAACTCCCAGTGGGACTGTTGTGATGACTATAAAAGAAAGTAAAGGTTCTCAGAGTTCTTCTAGGGGAGACACAGTTAAGTCTTATTATTTACAAATACCCACCCAAAATGTCATTGTTTAAAAGCTGAACTCTGCAATTTACCATCCTATTTGTCATTCCTCATTTGAGACCGTGGTTTGTAACACTGTAAAGTACTAATAATTTATGAAAGAATCTCAAAAATTTTTTATCACATTGGCTGTCTGGTAAGACTTTGTGATTTCTTACTACCTGCATGTGGAAAGTAATCTTGCTAGGTCAAATGCCTTTTATTTTAGAGAAGTTATAAGGGCAGCTATCGTTCAGGGAGTTCTAGCCAGCCTGGGAAGCTGAGAACCAGATGAGGTCATCGCACTTGTGTGCAGGTTATGGAATTTGGAACTCACCCATCTAATTGGGAGTTTGTCCTCCTTAAACAAGGATTACTAAGAAAATATTATTACAGACTTTCAGGCTGATCTCAAAAGTAGACTAAAACCACTTGTGACTTTGGCCAAGTTCTTAATCTTTCTGAGTCAGTTTTCTTGTATTTCCTAACCTTTCCATCTTATAGGACTGACAAGGAGCATAAGAGGATACGTTTTAAAAATTGTGAAACATCTACTAACTAAAACAGCTGTTATTTTAAAGAATGTGTCAAACACTACAATTATTTACAATGTGCATTTCAACCAAATTCTTTCATTTTGTTAGAAATACCCATGTGGAAAGATCAAACACTCAGGTTGAAAAAAAGATGGCATTGTGCTCGCTTCGGCAGCACATATACTAAAATTGAAAAAAAGATGGCGTCTTAATTTGTGCTAGTCTCTATGAAGAAATTAATATGGCAGTACTGAGTAGAGTTAGAACTAAGCCAGTTACTTCTTTACTCAGCATTATTACAGAACAACAAAATACTTTTATATTTCCGATTAAGAAATTAAAAATGACTTTATTAAAATTCTACTCTAAGTGTCCCAAATTTCTGATACCTTTCTTGGAGAACAGCGTTTCTATGCTTATCCATGATGATACCTTAAAAAATCTGGACCTAGTTTCCAGGATGCACACAACTCAGTCACAGAAGCCAACCAGTATTTTGAGAGTACAATGTTTACTAATGGGTATCTGGCTAGAAATAGTGTTGGCAGAATCCTGGCAGAGGCATTTATTCTCACTAATGATGTGGTACAAGACTGCATAATTATGTCCACTTGTGTTAGTCTACCCAACACTGTCATGTCTTGCAGTGGAACCAGCAACACGTACCTACAGAAGTCCTGGGATTTTCCTACAAAAGGCGTTACAACAGAATGTTCCATTATTCCCACATCTTTGCCGCAACTGTTCATCTCATTTAGAACTTTCATTGTAAAAGTGACTTCACAAAGTACAGTGGCTGAGTCTGTTTTGCAGAATATTTGGGGACATAAAGATGATATACATAATATATGTACCATTCCAGACCAGGAAAAATACTCATCAAATATTTCTTTTGTGTGGGTGTTGGGCAGAGGTATGTATGAGACAGATATGCAGAGATAAGGGACTTTTGGGGCCACAAGACCAAAATCTCTGGAAATGCATGTTTAGAGATTAAAAGGCAGCCTATAGGGCCACAAGTCCAAGTGGGATCAAAACACACCACCTTAAGGAATGAGTGTGCTGGCCCTCATTCTCCCCATACTCTGATTTATTATTTAGATTGGCCCTAAGGTCAGTAACAGACCATCCTGACCTTATCCTGTCCTTCCCCTGCCCTTCCTCTGCCCACTACATGAATTCCTGCCCAGATGTCTTTTTTTCATCCTTTATCTTTTCTTTATCCTTTCTTTATCCTTTATTCTTTTTTTATCCTTTATCCTTTCTTTATCCTTTATCCTTTCTTCCTGGTTGTATCAATAAAAAGCCACAGAAGCTTCAGTTTGGGGCTGTCTTTATTCCTGAGGCTCCCTCATGCTGACTGGTCTTGGTTAAAGCAGCCCCTCTGGGGCCTCTTAGAGGTTAAACTGCACGTGGACTCCAAGTAGTCTCTCATCCTTTGCTCTGTGCAACAATACTAAGTACTGATACACATACTAACATGCCCTTAATGTAGAAAGACAGTTTAACCCTCATCCCCTGCCCCAGAAAAGCCATTGCTGGTTATGTTATATCATTTTCTTTTTTAGCTGTACCTGGGGCTGGAACCATCAGCAGTTATTTGTCAATAAAGAAAGAGGACAATGACATTCATTTTGCCTGCCTGGACATCGTTACTCTAACCCTCTTCAGCAGGAGAGTAACTCCTATCTATTAAGAGTTAGATTCCTTGGATTGAGGATTTAGCTCAGTGGTAGAGCCCTTGCCTAGCAAGCACAAGGTCCTGAGTTCGATCTCTAGCACCCCACCCCCCAAAGAGTTAGATCCCAGACTTAGATATGTGAGAAGTCATTTGGCATTTAATAGAATTCAACTCATGTGCATAGCCCTAGAAAATGATGATCGATAAGGCACTAGGGCAAGGAAAATGAAGAACAGCAAGCCTTTAAAATGGAAATCCTTAGAAAAATGGAATAGTTGTTATTACTGTATCAGTATTACAGATGTCGAAGTAGTACTGTCAGATTTCTTTTCCTTCTACCTCATTTCTAGACCTTCAAGGAATCTTCAGTCCATTTTCTGAAATAAGTCACTGCTTCAAAGACTTTAGAAATGAACCATGAAATGAGGACACTAAAAATGCATTAATTTTTGAGGTTAGTATTAAGTAACATCTTTATCTCATATTAATAATTTAACTACAGTGTTTGTCAAACATTCTAAAGATTTGACTATTTGAGAGATATTCAGTATTATCTGAAACCAAGTGTTACGGTTATTTCAAATGGATTGGAACTTGGACCTGGAATAAGAAAAAGTCTTATCTCCTTTGTTCCATTCCTTTCTTCTATCTCTCCTTCATTTTTCTACTCTTATGGCCATTTGGTACTCCTTATCTAAATACACAGCAGTATTTCAGTGGAAGGGGCTTAGGAAACAACGTGCTAACGTGCTTCTGTGGTGACATTCAGAGACATATTTGCAAGGCAAGATGGTGTTGGTGCTGCTTCTCTCCTACACTATCGAGATGTTTGTACCTCAATTATTGATGCATATGGAGTAAACAATTATCCTTTTAATCTTTAACATTCTTAAGGTTAATATATACACTTTACTTTTCATCGCTGCCAATGTTAACATCCTTTTAATTTTTAACATTTTCAAAGTTAATATAAACCCCATTAATGCTTTTCAGTTGATGAAATACAGGAATGATCACAATGAACTAGTTGTATCAGTGGTTTTTCCAGTTGGTAGTCAGTACATTTTTGGATATTATATTGTCAACAGTTACAGTGATAACTGCATTTAGTTATAGCACATTCTTTTGGTATACCAAGTAATAACACCCTCAGTACCTCTGAATCTTCAGTGGAGATTCTCTTTAGACTACCACTCATTCTTCCAGACTTCTTTGACTATTGCCTTTGCCATCTCATGATGTCTGCTCTGTGCTGCTGTCCCTTCTCCTGTGGATTTTATTCCCTCCCTCCTTCATTCTTCCAAGCATGTTTAACGGAGGCTGTAACTTTACCAAGTGTATTCATTTTCTAAGGCTTGATAACATTGTACCACAGACCAAGTGGCTTCAACAACAAAAATTTATCGACTCACAGTCATGGAGGCTGTAAATTCAAAATCAAGGCAACAGAAAGATTGTGCCTTCTGAGGGGTATGAAGAAGGGTCTGTTCTAGGCTTTTCTCTTCAACTTGTAGTTGGCTGTATTCTTTATGTCCATGTATGTTTGTGTGTCCAAATTGTTCCTCCTAAGGGACATTAGTCATATTAGGTTAGGACCCACCCTAATGACCTCATTTTTATTTGATCACCTCTGGGAAGACCTATCTCTAAATCAGGTCACATTCTGAGGTATTAGGTTAGGACTTTAACATATCGTTTTTAGGAGGATGCATTTAAGAATTTCATAGCAAATAACTTCAATTTTAAGTATCATTATCATATAATCCAGTGGCAATACTTAGTACAGGGTCTCTCTCTCCTTATGGTCAGCCTGCTACCATATTTTGGGGGCCAGCTCATCTCTCTAACCCTAACCCTAACCTTAACCCCTAGTGATCTCTCAGAGGATAAGGCAAGAATCTTCCCCAAGTCATTTCCAGCTGCCAATCTCAGTGCAGTCATGAACTGAGAAATACGGAGGTACTCAGCATCTCTGCTACGTGCACAAAACTTCTCGTGTATTTTTTGCATACGGTTCAAATCATTCTCCTTATCTAATTTGATTTAGAGCTTTTCATGTGACTAGTCAATTCATAACCAACTGTCTTTTGTAGCTTAATAGTCTATAAGTGTGACATTGTAAAAAATTAGCTTTGACTAAGACAACAACACAGAATTCTCCAAAGTTTAACAGGTCAGGAGAGAACCAAATAAGTCTTTCCAAGTTAGAAAAGGTTGGCCTATTCCCTCTCACTCTGTGGCTTGATTTTCATCTCTATTTTAGGTACTTTTCCAGATTCTTTATGTCACCACATCACCTGTTCACCCCTCCCGCCAAGGCTGTGTGGTTCTCCTTTGAAAATTTCAGGGTGGACAAGAATATTTTCCCCTGGGAAACTTTGTATAAGTGAGACAGGCTGCTATTTTCAAGAATAGCTTTACTAAACATGAGGGAAAACAGAAAAGAAATAATTACAGAACACATACATAGTATAAAAATAGTCAAGTTTCCAACTGCAGGTTTCTGTTTCTAAAAATTCCATTTAAAACAGGAAATCTTTTCTGAGCACAGAGCTCATCTACCCCTAGCCAATCATATCCCTTAATCTTGCTATATCCTGTCTGAACTCCTCCCCTACCACCACTAACACCTCATCCATCTCTGAGCCTTATGATTTTGGGCCACTATGTCAATATTTTAACCCATATCTCAAAGAAAAAACACTTAAGATCTCACTTTTAAAACAAGCACTCTCCTAATAAAAATATCCCAGACTCACAAAGAACTGCCAAAATGTTGGATTATAAGAAATTTTTAAGAATGGGTTTCAAACATCAGCCTTTCTAAATACTGATGTTAAACCAGCATAAACCACAGTATAGTCTAGGAAATGATTCCTGGGATAATGAAGATTCTTTACATAGGATTCTATGGTTAAATAAATTTGAATAGTATTGGGTTAAACTGTCTCCCTGCATATTTCTAAAGCATTTTCAGGCATTCAACAAATGTTTATTGAGCACCTATAATGTGACAGGAACTGAGGAAACCCTGGTGATAAAGGAATATGATAGATAAGATTCTTATCCTGCCTTCATATAATTTCACCAAAAAGGGAGCACAAACAAACAAGATCATTTCAAGTAGTGCTATGGACTCCCAAGACCTTAAAGGGTGATATTATAAGAAGTAGATGGAAGAGAGGAAGCCCAGAAGGGAGAGGGAACAGTGAATCAGAAGACCTGGTAGGAAAAAGCATGGCATGTTGGAGGAAGAAAAAGGATTCTCAGTGGCCAGAGCTGTGTGATGGTGTTTGATCTTAGAGACCACAGTAAGAAGATGTTATTGCTGATGCAAGAGAAAACAACTAGAAGGGGTTTCAGCCTTGGCATGATCTGATTTACCATTTGAAAAAGAAAAACATCCTTTATCGGAAAATGATTATCGTATGGAAAAGGGAATTTGGGGGCCAAGATTTCATGTGGAAGCCAGTTAGGAGGCTCATGTGGTAGTTCACCTGGGAGATGATGATAGGGGTGTCAGTACAGACAGAGATGCAGACAGTTTAAGCATGTCTTCTAGTAGAATGACTGGACCTCCTGAGGGATTCATGTGGAAAACAGACCAGAGGAAGACAGACATGACTTCTAGGTCTGGGTCTTGAGCAATTAAACACATGGTGGTAATACTGACCAAGCTAGGACAGACCAAAGGGTGAAGGAAATCAAGACTGTCTTACTCACGTTAAGATCAAAATACTTAAATGTGTATGAGGTGCTATCATATATATATATATATATTTATAATTTACGTACATAATTTCATCATCTATATGGAGCTTAAGAGAAATGTTTAAGATATAAAGTAGGAAAATCATTAACATATAGACAGCATTTAAACTTATGGAAGAGGGTGAGATCACCTAAGGAGAGTGTAGAAAGGAGCTAAGACCCAAAGCCAAGCTCCAAGGCTCTTCAAATTTTGAAATTTGGTACATACATTTAAGCCCGTTTATGTGCATTATGATTCTATGAGAAGCAGATACAGAAGGGAATATTTTCCAAATATATTTGACCTTGGAACCTTTTGTCATATAGCTTCTCACAGGGCTGGGTTTCCAAGTAAAATATTTTGGGAATTTCTAGCTACACTCCATTGTAATATAATATATTGACTTCTAAGGTGATATAAGCAAGTCTTTTTTCCTTTCCACAGGCAGAGAGATGTTTTCACAAAAGCCTATCCATTGCTAAACAAAATGCTTCCCTGATGGTCCAGGCCAAAGAATGTACCTGTACGAAGTAGATAGTTTCCAAGTGGGATGTCAGGGAAAGGGAGGTGGTCCTACAACATTCTTGCTGAGCGTGACCTCAAATATTCCAAAGTATTTGCTTTTTTTTTTTTTTTAACATTCATAATAGTTATTTTGGTAGAAGAGTAAGATTGGAGATCTGGAGAGAGGCCCTGGAGACAAATGTTCTTTTTTAGGGGTATGATACTAGCATATGATTACAGATGTTTCTACCTACATATGTTATACCAGAACATTATTCAGTGCTCTAAAATGAAGGGAAACAGATCTTTTGCAAAAGGAACCAAGAGATATAAGGAAGGAGAAGGGAGAAGAGGAGAAGGGAGATAATAAAAAAAAAAAAAAGAATTAAGATGTGTTATGTACATGTACTAACTCTCCACAAAGAATGTAATCATTATGTATTGCAAACATGTACCATAAAAATTAAAATTAAAAAAGAATTAATTTAGACAAAAATATTTTTCTCAATTTTCTGTTTAGTGTTTTTCTTGTTCTTGTTTTGGTTATAAGGAAGAGAAACTCACTCAGAGGCCCATAAATGAAAAATATATGAGGGAATAAGAAGGGATTACTGAAAAGGAACTCATCTGGCAGTGGAAAGTTAATGGGATCTAAGACAGCCCTAGAACTAGGGTTAGGTTTCTCCTCAGGACTTCCACTTGCCCTAACACCTCCCCCAGACACACCTGCGCACACATATGCTCACAGATACTCAGACACTGTATGGCCTTTCTCTCATAGCATTTCTGAGACCTCTCATCTTACGGAGTTACATACTAAGAAATTATAATAAAATTCTCCATATTTAAATACCACAGTCTAAGTGGATCACACTTGTCTTGGAGGTCTGCTTTATACACAAAGCCAAGGCCCAGGGAGAAAGACGCGATCCAACAATAGGAGCCCTAGAAGGGTTTGCTAAACCTGCATTCTGTTCCTGTGTGACTGTAGGCAGATAGCTTCCCTTGGGTCTCCAGTTCCTCCGATATAAGAGGAAGAGACCAGATTGATTCATCTCACAGTGTGATTTGGTTGTGGTCATGCAACTAGTCAGATCATGGCAGAACAGAAACCGTATCTTCTATCACTTAGTCCAGTATTTTTTGTTTCATTACATCACACTGCATGTCCATTTAAAAGATTTTTTTGAAATCCAACCCATTTTTTCTGAACTATTTGGACTGCTGTGAAAACACTTCAAAAGGCAGCATGGTATAGTCAAAAGAGTATAAGCTGTGAAACTAAGAAGACCTGGGTTTGGATTTAGGTCTACTCTCAGTTCTGTTCTTTTAGGAGCAGTTACTTAACTCTTCGGTATCCGTTTCGTCATTTGCAAGTTGGGTGAACATAATATATAACAGACTTGCTGATCAGACTGAGATTGCGTCTACAAAGTGTTTCAGACATAGCAGGTACAAACATTCCATTTTCCATTTCACATCTTCCTCTGAATTATTTGGGGAGATAAGTAGCTATAGCAAAGTATTCATGAAACAGGATGAGAATGAAGTATGTGGTAGTTTCATGTCCTATATAAGTAATATTTATTCAAGAAAATATTTTAGTTCAAACCTTCTTGTTGAAAACCTTTCCAACATTTAGTCCATGTTTCCCCTTTGGAAAGCATACACTTTAAATATAATTGAATCTTTCTTGATGATTGAAAACTTTGCCGTGCCTCAGGCTTATTATTCCAAACAGTCATTCAACTGCTTGAAAAAACATGCAGAAGGTACAAAACTTAGTTGGAATGTGTTGAACTCAGGAAATCTTCTAGAAGTTCGTTGTTTGCTTTTAATTGAAACCCTTGCTAACAAATTTCTTTGTGATTCTGATTTCTAAATCGTGTCAATGTTCCATTTATAGTGAGGGCTTTGGATAATGTGTGCTGTTTAAACAAATGATGAACAGACTTCTGTTTTTGTCTTTGATGCCTACTTTGTGGAGGAACCTGACCCAGTCACCACTCTGGACATGAGGAAATGTAAAAATTACTTCAAAGCCTTAATAAGTGTATACTGTCATTAACAAGGCAAAACATAAACTCACAAAAGTAACTACAAGAGCCAAAAAATTAAGGGAAGTCTTTATTTAAGAAAATGGGAGTTGAACCATGGCAGCATTTGGACCAGCAGTACTCAACAGTAAGAGGAATATCTGGGGGAAATGTCTTTATTTTATTTTAATTTTATTTATTTATTTTGGTGCTGGGGATTGAACTCAGGGCCTTGCCCTTTGTAGGCAAGTACTCTACCACTTGAGCTAAATCTCCAACCCCAGACATGTTTTTAAAGCAGAGGGGAAAGTTTGAATAAATGCATGGGGATGGAAAAGCTTGGAGTATTCAAAGGACTATAAGTTGTTCATTTCAGAGATAATTAAGGCTAACACAAGATATTTAACTGGGACTTTCCTAGTTTGTGATAATATGTCCTGAATATCCAAGTATTTAAAAAAATGTTTCTTAGGCTTCTGTGATTATGAGAAATTGTGATATGTAATCTGTGCATTCTCTTGTAAATTAGCTTATCTCCGTGGGATGATCATACGTAAATCACAAAAAAAAAATCACAGGACTTCCAGTTTACTTGTCATTAGAGGCCTAGACCTACCTCTGGGATATCTGAGGTGTCTGGCACACCAGGTATCTCCACCAAGATCCATTCTCCTTTCTAGAAGAGCCTTAGGAAAAGGTCCTGGGTTTGGACATCCATTGCCCTTCTGTGTAAGCGTCTCACACGAGAGTGCAGAGGAGGGAGAAAGACAGGTTTCTCTTATCTCTTCTCCACTTGCCTCACCTGCCCTTTGTTTGTCGTCCAAGTCTTGTGCACTTTCCCATCCCACACTGGCTCCTTAAAAGACAAGATCATTTTTCTTAGAGGGAGAGAGAGCATTTTACCTAAGAGTCAATGAAGTTACACAATCTTCTCTTTATGAAAGTGGAAAGCAAGAGAAAAGAAGGGATAATCTTTACAGCACGCTGGTGTTATGAGACATGGCTCAGTTTGGTTTGCTGAAGCCAGTACTTCCAGCAGAGGTTAAAAAGGCAGCAGGGACAACACAGCAATGTATATTCCACACTGAAAAATCTAACTGGGATCCCTGTTAAACATTGCTAGATAGATACTTTCTCAAGCATTTCTAAGCATTGATAGATTCTGATAAAGAAAGCTGATGAGATTTTTAAACTCATCTTTCTATACATAAAGCAAATGTAGGCTATGCCAAGAATATGGCATTTTGGATTTTTAAAGAAGTAGGCATTTCATCAGGGATAATTAATGAGGAAGGCACTAGTGTGTTCTCTCTATCTAGAGACAAAGTTCTCTTCTAATCTCTCTTTTTATTGTTGGTTTTCCAAACATGGCTTCTTGGTTCCTGGCCAAGAAGTCACGTTCACTTTAAACCACTTTGCAAAAATGCTCATTTAGTGAAAAATCCCTTTCCTAACACTGCACAGTGTCAGAGTGGTAGAACTGGAAGGGAGCCTATTGACCATTACATTTACCTTACTCTCCCTTGAGAGAAGGCAAATGATGACAGAGATGGAAATGAGTGACAGGAAGTTATAAGATCACTCATGTAGTGTTTTGTGGTTTACAGAGTGCTATCACATATGTGATCTTTAATAATCTGTGATGCAGGTGATATTATTCGTCCATTTGCGAGTAAGGAAACTGAGGCCCTACACAAGAACACGTAAGCCCAAGATGGCCCCGACTACGGCTCAGGTTGTGCAGGCAGGCATCGAGGAGGCAATGGGTCAACGAGACTCCAGCACAGGCTCATCTAACCACCCTTCTGTAAATAACTTATGTAACCACTCATCCCATATAAGGTCTGGTACTGGCAGACAGCCACTATTGTGCGTACAGCGGCTGACAGCCGTAAGAGCGGCTGGACAGAGGGCAGCTGGGTGGGTAGCGGCCGAGGACTGCCGAAGAATGTGTGCAGCTGAATGGCACCTGAGAATAAAGATGTCTAATCCATTCCATAACTCTTTGTCTCTTCTTCAGGCTGCCCAAATCTCAAGTAAACTTCCCCAGACCGCACTGGTGACAAAACAATTTTCCTATCAGGGGAAAGAGTGTATACTTCTTCATTATGGCAACTGTCCATGGCAAATTCTTGTGATTCTGAAGAGCTAAACTCTGTACTAAAGAGTTAGATATAAAAAAAAATTAGTAAGATACTGCCCCATGTGCTCACATCTACTAGGAGAAAGTTGTCGGTTTCCCTCAAGGCTACACACAAGACACCTTAATGCTGTCAGAAAAACTACCTTAGAGGGAATGAGTTCCTTGCAGCCATTTGACTCTCTCCAAATACAGCCAAGTGGCAACTTTGGAAAGGGCCAGCTCTTCTGCAGAG
>PVJO010028044.1:0-18782 GCA_004026905.1 Hystrix cristata
TTCTTTCTGGAGTGAGATGGTATCTTAGTGTTGTTTTGATCTGCATCTCTCGAATGACCAATGATGTTGAACATTTTTTCATATATTTATTTGCCATTTTTATTTCTTCATCTGAGAAATGTTTATTCATTTCAGATGCCCATTTTTGGATAGGGTCTTTAAATTTGGGGGGTTTGATCCTTTTGAGTTCTTTGTATATGAATATGATACAGCCTGTTCTTTTTTTCTAAAGAACAGAGTCCATAATAAATTCCAGAAAAGTACTGTATTGGCTTCCAGTGCTTGCCTGGCTAGACAGATAAACTTGTCTGGCTTCCAGTTTCTCCCCTGTCTCCTAACAGGTGTATGAATTTTGATAAATAACTTCATCTTCTTGAAGAATCTGCCTTCTCATTTTTAAAATGGGGATAATGCCCCTTCACAGTTATTCAAGATGATATATGCCAAACTATAGTTCACCACAGCCGTCTCCTGCAGTATTATTGCAGTATGGGGTTAAAATTTGGAGTTGAACAAACTTAAATTCAACTGCTGGCCCTAGCTAGCTTGCCCCCAGAGCAGATGAATTTCTGTGCAGTATATCAGGAAATGGAGATGACGTGAGTACTTCTGTCATAATTTTGTTGTGATTTATAAGGACTAAATGATAGAAAAGAAAGATACATCTATAAGTCTTAATTGTCTATTTCCATTTGTGGTACAAATGGAAAACTACAGATGTTTATCGCTTTACCTGCCTGTTACTCTAACATTCCCATACTTGCCTTTTTGTGTTTTCCTTTGTAAACATTTTTTGCTCCTACTACTTCTTTTCATTATTGCCCATATTTATCTTGTAAAACCTTTGCAGTGAATATTTTAGATAGTGAAAGCATTTATTGAATTAATGTTTCTTTAGGATCTGGTCAGAGATACAAGAACATCCGTTGTGTGGGATGTTTCCTGTAGTTGCTGTTGTTAATGGAGGTCAGTAAAATGCGGTTTGGAAGTTCTAGGGGCTAGTAATTAGTGAGCCATCTAATGCACAGAACTTAGGAAACAAAGACAGAGACTCTTCGAATTATGAACTAAGAAAATAACATTTTTAACTCTAACCTAATATGTATTCTTATTTTTGCTTCACTCTACATTTGAAATAGATCATATCCTTTTTAAGGCATAAATACCATCAGTTGAAAATATTATTTAAATTGTCATTAAACTTGGTACAGCATAGATAATACATAGTATTAGTCACTATTTTAATACATTGTAAATATAGATTTCATAGTTTCTTTAAATACAAATTATGCTTGATGACAACAGCTTTGTTTTTATTTGACATTTAACTGAATGCCAAAATGCACTTAAATAGTAATTCTTATTTTCTATTTCTCACTTAGTTATTGCCCTGATAACATCCTTCTGGGTGACAGTTTGGTTCTGCCTGTTTTTCACACTTATACACTATCAGTTTTTCTCAACATTCACAATAATGAAAGAAGAATGTATCCATATAGTAATATTTAATGCTTTTGCTTGCAAGAGTGAATTATTTTTGGTGGTATGTGGCACTGCCTGTGGTGAAGACAAGCACAGTGTCTGATGTGCAAACCAGAGTTAACACCTGTGTCAGGCAGCTTTCTATCACGTGACAAAGTAGCTGAGAAACATCGCCATAAAAGAACTGAGTTTTCCCTGGTTTTCAGTCCATGGTTACTTGACTCTGCTGTGGGGCTGTGGTGAGGTAGTGTGTCATGGAGGGCACTGATGGAGCAAAACTGCACACCTCAGTTGCAGACCTCGTGGTGGCCAGGAAGTGAGAGGGGCAAAGGGACAAAACAGAGCCTTCAGGGCCATGTGCCCGAGGACCTAGCTCCTCCAGCTAGGCCCTGCTGCCTACATTTTCCCACCTCCCAGTTACCCATTGAAATAGGAGTCTATCATAATAATATCCTGATCTAAATATCTTTTAAAGGGCCCACCTCTAAAGACCACTGCCTTGGGGACCAAACCTTCAGCACATCAGGTTTTGGGGTACACTTTGGATCCAAATCATAACAATGCCTATAGTACTTCAATTTCACTGTGATACATATAGTGTCAAGCACAATATTCTATACTTAGAGATATTGGATATATTTAAAATGCTGGTACAGAGGTGTTTATTGCAAACAAATATCAAACGAAAATATAATGCAGCCTTGTAAGTCTCTTTCATCAGACTGGTTTCCTTAATCTTCCTTCTGGAATGTTTCCACATAGAATCCTACTGTGATCATGATATACAGGGTGAAATGTCTTCCTTCTACATCATCTTCATTCTCTTTCAGAGTTCATACTCAGCAAACCTAGCATACTGGAAGAAGGGTAGAGAGTTAACAAAATCATAAAGATAGCTTATTCTTCAAGATTGCATTCATAGTCTACATTAGGCATTCTCACATGTTTTTGGTTTCATAGGTTTTTGTGTTAAAAAAAAATCATTACGTTCTCTTCTTCTTAATTCTCAATGATTCTCATAAATCCCTGAAAACTTCTTTGAAGTTTTTTGAACCTGTGTTTAGGACCTGGTAGAGTACACCTTTGTAATTACCTCATTTGACTAAGATTTTGATGATGAATAAATTATATGATGAAGTAAAAGTCTTCAGTGTACAGTAACATCTTGGCTGTCTGACACGTTCAAATGTCCCACACCGTGTTATACCCGGAAGTAAATGAAAGCAAGGGCACAAAATATGTGTTTGTGCCTGTAGTTAGAAAAATGCAACTTGCTTTTGATGTCTTTTACCAGGAATATTGGTCAATCCACCAGGTGGCAGCATTACCTCATAAAGATAAGCCAATAGAGTGCGCGATGACTTGGTTTTCCAGTTGAGATAAAGGAAGCTTTGGACCAACTGAAAAGCTCATAGTCCTTGCGAAGACGAGGAAATCTGAGGAGAGTTATTTAGTAAATAATTTCACAGAATCAATAGCCATGCCATGTGATGTAGAATCTTTCTTTTTTTCTCTGCTTTCTACATTTATGAGAAAGACATAAACGAATACAAATTTTATAAGATGTTCTTGGTTTCTACCATATTCGGTCTAGTATTTCTTACCATTCACATTTATGACATAAAATAATGGATTAATTACTTGGTATTCAGCAATTTTGGATCTGATTATCAAAGTATCATTAACATTGATATTTATTGAGGAAGGTAACCCATTTTAGAAAGATTTTCAAAAGTTAAAATGAAAGTTTTTTTAAAGGTTAACCGTCAATCCCCAGTTATTCAGAGTATCACCTGACCTGTTGTATCATTGAGTTTTTATGTGCATATAGTTTAGGTAGAAATTATGAAATTCATTTATGACTCAGGGTATAAATTTAGTATATCAGAGAGTTGTGTTTCATTATTCCTCTTTTCCATATTTCTTACAAGATACTATATCTTATTCTAATTGTTTGGCAATTGAGGTACTTAACTTAGGCCATTCAAATTATGTTCATATAAATTATTTCAAATTCAGTGTTTGGTCACTTCACTAATGAAGCACTCACAAAAGCAATTTATTTTGAATGATGCAGCTACTGTTTTCAGTGCTGTATTTCATAGTATAACTACATATAATTTAAGAAATATGAATTCGGTTAGACACACAAGCTTGAATAATGAATGCATGATTTCTTTGATTTGCAAAACCTAAAATATAAATAAAGAACAAAATAAAAAATAGATAATAGGAAATGGGGAGATAGATTTTTTGCAAAAGGGATGGAGACCAAGAACTGGAAGAAGGGAGGGGAGAAGGGGAGGCGAAAAGAATTAACATGTGTAACGTATATGTACCTACTCCTCACGAGGCACATCATCATCGTGTACTGCGAACACAGACAAATAGAAAAATAAAAATCGAAGAAGAAAAAGAAACATGAATTCTTACTGGTGTTTTCAATGCTGTTAGGTGTATTGCATTTATATTGCACCAGAGACTGCTATGATTTAAGGATAAATTTAGTCTTATTTTGCCATCCTCCTATTGCTCACCACAACATTGTTTTATAAGTAACATATTTTAGTACTTCACAGCTCTGTATTAGCCTTGGCAGCAGGTTTTAAAGTATATTAACAATTTTGAACTGCAGATCCTGCAACTCTACCTTTAGTTATACCTTTTAAGACAACTGCTAAGATTTGTCAGATTTCAGGATATTTACTTTCAGTGCCTTGTACATTATCCTGAGTAGAAAGAGTAGTCTGAATTAGTGTCATCCTAGTCATGGGCTTCTTCCTCCGAGGGACATTCTTGTTTAGAAAGAGATTTTTTTTTTAAATACAGATGAATCTTGAAAATGTGGTTTAGTGTTTATTTCACACACCGAGACTAAACTGTTTCTAATGTATTATTAATTAAACTAGTTTTGCATTAAACTGTTGAAGTTAACACTATTCAGTGCCACAGTAATCACTGCAATCATTTTAAGAAATATTGCTCTATCACATTTAGCTTTAGTATAACATTTTAGAAATAATAGTGAACTTCCAGTCATAAATTTTAGTTTAAATTTTAGTTTTTTGTGTAGGCATAAAAGTAAATATTAAGAAATTTATGTGAATTAACCACAGGAACATTACATGGAATATTTAGAAAAGTTGGGCTGTCAGGAAAGTGTATCATAGCAAAAAGCTGTAACTCATGTGAGTCTGATTTTTCGGAGACGGTTCTGATCCGGCAAGGAGTTAGTGCTTATGTAATCCGGGCTGTCCGGGCGCCTTCCACTGATTTCTAAGGAGGGAGGCAGCTGGCCAGCAAACTGACTGAGAGTTGAGTTTTCATTCGGCTTGCGCTCCAAGCTACTCTCCTGTGCAGGCACTATCATTATTGGCTCCAGTATCCTGGGAGGACACAGTAATGAAGGGAAGTGACAAAGTCATGCAGGTGGAAAAGGGGAAGCTTGTAAGGATAGAGAAGTGGGAGGTTGTATTAGTCTTGGTTGACCATGACCCCTTGCTCCCCGTCCTTGATGCTAATAGTTCTCTGAAGACAGTTCACAGTGCCAGAAAACTGGGAGCATCAGAACCGACTGAGAACTTGGTTGATTACCTCAAATGTGAGAGGATGCTGTTCAGCTTTTTTGCCTGTAGGAACTCTACATATGCAACCTTTTTAGAAAGGTTACCTGAGGGGAATCGGAGCAATCTCCCACATCTGCTCTCACGGGCCTTAGAATTAGAGCAAGGAATTAGCACCAGAAAGAAGGGCAGAGAAGGAAAATGTAGGGAAAATAAGAAAGGTGAAAAAATGTTATTGGAAAAAGTAACCCAAAAGCAAACTCCAGAGGAAGAAAAACATTCTCTTTCAAAGAACTTTGATATAGTTATGACAGTCTGGGTACATAGTCAAAGCTAATATGTTTATAAATATTTTTTATTTTTAAGAGCCATCTTACTGTACATGAGAAATAATTTGTAAAAGATCTTGGAAGGGTGGCAGATTACCTCTGGAAAGTAAAGTACTTCTAAGGTGTGATGCAGTATTGCATAAGAAATACGAAGAATTACTTGCTTTATCCTTGTGGAGTACTCAGAAGCATATGGTGAAATTTTAAATTAACTTTTTAGAAAACATGTCATTTGAGCAATAAGATGCATTTAATTTTTTCTTTGAAAATATTTAGGACTTAACTTTTTTTGCTTATCAGAGGAATGTAACTCTTGAAAACAAAATAAAATTTCCATGATTTTTATGTCTATTTTCAGGCTGTCTGGCTACAAGTATGGTATGTTTGCAAGGTTATCGTATTTGCTTTGCAGAACTTTTTAAAGTGAGGAGATACAAAGTAGCTATATAATGGAGATTTAGATCCTGTGACACACTGGGTGAAAATGGACGGATTACATCAGACACAGATTTAATGTGTTTGAAAATGCATAGCTCCATTTTCAAAATTCAAATTACGTTAATTTTATAATCTTGAAATACAGAAGTATTCACAATACTAAATTGTCTTTTACTTCAGTTTAGAGCCTTATTCTGCACATTTGAGGAACTAGTAAATTATGATAAAATATCATAATTGATGAGTTTACTGCAGAACGTGAAAAACCAGAGTAAATTAGAATTCTGCTCACTCAGTGCCTCAGAGCTTATTCTACCTGACTCATCAAATGAAAAATTCATCAATTAATCCTCTGACAATAACGATATATACACAAAAATCAATCTGGAATTGATTTTTTTTTAGTGTGAACATGAAAACCAAGTCCTGACTTATACATAATGTGAAATTTCTCTTCATTTTGACTTTATTATGGAGTATAACAGCTGAAGTGTTCATATAATTATTTGTTCTGAGTCAACTACAAAAGTGTGATTGTTTGAGAAAGGGTAGATGTGCTATGGAGATGTTCTCAAGCACAACCCGAGTGAGCTAATAAAGTTGTCAGATTCGAGTAAGAATACATTTGATAGAATCCCTAGAAGGCAGCCAATAGAGAGGGACACTGATCACGAAGCCCTGATGGGAGACCACCCAAGACAGTTAACAGTGAGCTGAGTGCTGAGGAAGATCAAAGAAAGAGAAGAGTAACAAACAATAACTCAAATCTCAGAGTGGATTTAAAAAGAACATTGTTAGGGATGTGATTTCTGTGGAGAGAGTGTGTGTGTGTGTGTGTGTGTGTGTGTGTGTGTGTGTGTGTGTCTAACTCAGTAAGCTTAGAAAGATGAATCTTTTCTTATTTTGGCTCATCTACCTTCTAGGTAAAAATATTTCAGAACGTATTAACCATTAGAATGATTTTTTTTTTTTTTGCTTTACTTCAGTAATTCTGTATAGTTCTTCACAGATTTCCAGAAAAGCTTTCTTTCAAGCTATTTTCTACTTGTTAAGTTTCTTTCTTTAATGAGGTCAGTGCTGTAAGAACATATATAAGAATATCACAAGAGAAACCAATGTAAATAACAGTGATTTCTGTTCTGTTTATTTTTTATCTTAGCAGACTGTACTCAGATAACTACAAAGGGAAAAAATTGGAAGTGTCCAATTTAAACTGACGGTGTATGTTGAGTCTTTTTTTTTTTTTTTTTAACCTTCAAATCAGGTAGTTTCCCAAACCTACATTATGGCTGCTAGATTCTAAATCGCTGTCATGAAGATTCTACTTTAGATTTTATCAGACTGTATTGGAAAGTTCTTTGTGTTTTCACAGTGGATATTGTTCTAAATGCTCGAAGTCAGCACAATGTAACAAAAAGAAATATGTTCTTCTCGTGTACCAAAATGTTAAACAAAAATGAGAAGACTCAGGGAAATGTGAAGCTAGACAACTCTGTCAGTATTACTTATCTCACATGGAGTAAAGTTTGATGACTTCTGAATGTGAATTCTTGTAGGAAATGAACATTAAACTGTTTTTATATTTTATAGATGTTTGAAAAAGCTGAATACATACGATTCTGAGCCTATTAGAATTTTTTTCACCTGTCACAATAGCAGTAAGAAAATTGCAATAGAAATGTCTTCTTGAGTGCATAGCATATGAAATAATGTGTTTTTTCCCTGTAGTTTAAAATGTTAACTGTATTTTAGGTCTCATTCCTTGCATATGCCTTGACAATTATGATTGCTTGATTAAAGGAAGAGCTTTTGTGCTAGTTACATGTCACAATACCAAACACATTACATCTGAACAGTGTTTAGAATATTCTGTTTCTGATCCGGTCAAATATGTCTGGTGAAACTAAAGTAGGGTAATATGTATTGCCAAGATCTTTTGTTATTAAAATATCTGTGGCTTTTTAGTTTTGTGCCTTGGCCAGTCTCTTTTAAACAGTCTAGAAAAGTGCATATGTTAATTAATGCATCCTATAAAATACTCTTAGTGTACGAAAGCACTTTTAAGTAATTCAGAAGTCATTTTTCTGAACATTTTATGAATCATATTGCAAGAGGACATATTTTTAAGTTTTCAAGAAACACTGGTACATGCTTTTTCAGTAGTTCAGTCTTTTGAATCAGATACATTTTTAAGTTCATCTGTAAAGAATTATATTCTTTACATATGTCTTCTACAAAATTGTGTTTTATTTTTTATTCAGTCTTATATGGATAAGTACATAACATAAAATCATATACATATATTGCTTGTTAGAGAATATGTACAGCTGTATTAGCTGCAGTGTTGCTACAAATGTTTGAATATATTTAAAAGCAAAGAAGTCAGATTTTCTTACAATTTATATAGTTAATACTTGTTCTCTTTCGATGCAATTTTTTTCATCACATTAGATTTGAATAGTTAAGAATTAGTCATTTTGTTAATCATAGGTAATTATCTTCCTTTGCAAAAAAATTTAAATAGCTTTTTAAGACTTAAAAAAAGTTCTATATATATAATTATATACCATCTAGTAAAAAAGAATTACCTTGATTTCGTTCCTAGTTCTATCATTTAGGCGGGGGGGGGGGCGCTACAGTTTTACTATTTTTTCCACAGGGGGGAAAAATATTAGTACAAAAGGGAAACTTTAAATTTCTTTCACTGGATAATTTTAGACCTTTGAAAATAATAAAAAGAATAAAAAATTTTCTCATACCTCTGACGGTTTTTATTTACCTGTTCTATTTTGAAACGTCGGACTCTAATCTCTGGGCAGCAGGGGCGGAGGCAGTCATGGGGAAGTGCAGAGGTCCGGGAGGCGCGCACGGGGAGACCCTCAGCCTGGGCCGTTACTTCTGTAGTTTCCGAGTATAAAACTGGTGCATAGATCGATAATTTATTTTTTTGTTTTTCAAGATTAGGCATTTTTATCTTCGTTAATTCTGGTTCCTTCACTATAGAAAAACAAATGTAGAGTCACTGATACATCTTGATCTTATTTATTTAATGCAGCTCTTACTCAAAAGGTAACTTTCTGTGCACACTTTCACTTTATTTACTGTTTATATCACAAGCAGACATATTTGTGATACGTGTTGGTTAGCAAAGAGAAACTTACTGGCCTGACCATGAAGTATTTTTCATGACAAATTACTTTTTTTGAAATATCATTAAGTAATGATTTCTCACTATTCACTTGCTCTGTTATACAATAAAATTATATTTGCAAATTTGCAAAAATACTTACTGAATTTTCTCTGTTAGGTAGCTATCTTCTATTAAGACCCATCAGAAAGCTTTTGCCATTTTGTCAGAAAAAAATTTCAAATCCTTAAATTTGAAATTTAAGACATGTTTTGTTCATTCTAGTAGCATTCTTAGAAGATAAATTTCCAACCTTTTCAGTCTTCAATTTTTATACAGCAGCTTTCTCATCTTTTTAAAAAATGGAGTAAAGTTGACCTTTTAGACAGGCAAGCCTATAGTGTCTAAAGAGGATCCATTTAGCAGATAGCACCACACACTTGTTAGAAGTCTTCTACATATTCTTTAATAATCTCTCTACCTGAAATTGCGATGTGTTAGGTAATATGTGCTCATCTTAATGATCATTATAAAATTACTTGTAAAATCTATCATTTAATTCTAATAAAGTATAATAAATATATAATTGTACTGTTCAGTACTTTCAAAGTATACCTCAAAGCAGGATACTTAAAAAGTGGTTTGATTTACATCAAGTGTCAGTAAAGTACACACTTTTGTATTATGACTTCATTGTATCAACTAATAATATTATCAAATATAAGTTTAATTTTCTTGAAATGAGATTTATATTTCACAGTGTTAATATTAATATATTTTGTGTATGTATTTTACAATTTAAAATAAAATTTGAAGTCATTATTAGTATTTTTGTTATAGAAAAATATATCTTATTTGGAAAATGTCTATACAGATGTAATAATTGGGTTTTCTCTGTCTGGACAGTGGCCGAATCTCTTACGTTCTTACACAGTATTAAGGTTTTATTTAACTTATATTTATCAGAATGCCTAATAAGTACTTCTTTCTGCATATATTTCTATAATCTAGATGTGTAGTTTTAAACTTTGGTTCGCGTACATATTGTAATGAATTTTAACTCTTCTGTTGAATAGATGATGGCCAAAAAGTATTTCTGGAATATTAATATGGTAAATTAACTTGTCATTTTTTCGTTTTTAAAAATCATTTTCAATTTTACTACTTCTTTAAGTAGTTTATCCTGGTAAGGAAGTATTTAAAATGAGTATTGTAAGTGGAAATCAAACATTAAATTTCAATATGCATTTAAAATTGATAATGACAAATACCTTTTCTAAGCGTTTTCAGTTAGAAGAAATAATCATTAAAATAAAACATAAACTGCTCCCCCTTATACAATCAGCAGGTTTTAACCTTAATTGTAAAAATGTATAAAAGAGATTTTTTGTTAAAAATAATTTAACACAGTTTTGAGTTTCCTGGTTACAAGGCATCTTCAAGATATAAATAATATTCTGGTGTAAATAACACTCTTTTTATCTAGGGAATATTATGTGATTCATTGTATAGTTTTAAAATTGTGGGTGTTTGAATTCCATGTTTGTAAACCAGACTCTCTAAATCCCATTGTTGTACTGTAGATGATGTAGCCTCAGAAAAGATAATACAGTATTTTAGGCATAATGCTGCTACAATGGAAAGAACTGGAGAATTATATTTGAGAGATGTTGCTCCGAATATAAACAATATCTGAAAATAAGAATTCTTGAGCATAGAGATCAAAATGATGTAAATTTCTCTTTTATCCTAAGGCTTTTTTAAAGTGTGCACATTTCTTGGATTTTATTTCTGTAACACATAGCACACTGTGTGGTACAGAATCAAAATTAACCATGCACTGGAGTAGCTCTCATTAGGGGTGCTTTCCCAGCAGGGAGTCCTACAGGGTACCCCACTTTATTCCTCTGACTCTGATGGGCCCCCCAGCCATTGGCAGAGGCAATTTAAGTGGCAGATTTTGTATCTTTGCTGTCCACAGTAGCACCTTGAGCCATAGTTTGAAATTTGGGGTTACTCTTAAATGTGTGTGCACCAGTGTTGGCATGCACTCTTAGGTGTGTCTGTATATTATATAGAGAGTGAGAAAGTGAATAGTCAGAATCTTTTCAAATAAAACATTGGTTTGGGTAATAATTTTTCAAGGGCAGGGAAGGGAGAGTTATTCATCATGTTCCCTCACAGGGACGAGTAGAGCACTTCAGTAAGGCCCCTTTTTGCTTACTGATGATCAATTCTTTTTCTCTGAAAACTCTGCTGATTCCTGTCTTATGAAGATCACCTGTTCATCAATTTGGAAACTTACCAGAGTCTTTTTAGGGTTAGCAGGAAGTAGAGTACTAGATTATCTTTCCAGTTATGGCATGTCTAATGTGAGTCAGTCTTAATTCAGTAAATGTGTAAATAATTTTAAGGCACTTGCTGTTTAACTTGAAATTAGCATTTGCTAAAAAAAGTTTTTTCTAGTATTTGGGTGATTTGACCTTTTAACTAGGTCAGAATAAAAGCGATCATGTTGTCGCACTGAAAAATTTTACAAGATGCTACCCTACGTTTTCCCTTTTTATTTGAGACAGAGTATGCAGTATTTGTCATTATAACCCCACTGTGTAGATGTAGAAAGTGAGGCTGAGAATGTTTTAAGGTATCATAGATAGTAAATAAAAAATGTCATAGATAGTAAATAAAATACAAAGGTAAAAGTGGAAACCAGATCTTCTGAATCCTAATCAGCCCTTTCCATTACCTCTAGCTTCTAGGCTTTGTGTTGGTAATTTTAAAAATATATATATTATTGGTGGTTTATTGGTTCAAAAATAGAGAAAGAGAAAGAGAAATGCAAAATTTTTGTAGAAGGGTAAGTGGGATACTTTATATTAGTTACAATTTTATAATCTATGCTTTATTGATTTGAGTAATAAATCTATGTCTTTTAAAAGACCAAATATGAAATGTAAAACAGAAAAGACTTGCCTAGTCAGTTCATTTTGTGTTTGGCTGATTATCTTTATAGTAAACATTTTAGTTTGGACTTTTTACCAGTTTCTTTTAGCCTGAATAATGTGATAATGAAATATAGTATTACAAAAAGCTTTATTAAAGCAGGTAACTAAAGTAGTGCTAGAGAGTATAGCACTTGGCAAAATTATAACATTTTTAAAAGTCTTTTTTATTCTGAAGCAAATCAAGAAAACAAAATGTCAGTGCATTTTTGTGTGTGTGGTATGTGTATGTGTGTGTGTATAGCTGTGTGAGTGTGTATGTACGTGTAGTATATCGCCAAAAGCTTTCATTTCCATTTCAGAAGATAGCTGGGGATGCAACTGAAATCTGAAGGAATGAATTGAATTTGTTTTAACAGGATTACTTTAAAAAGTATTAGTGTTAATGTTTAGGTACTACTAGTCCAAGAGACTGAAATTTAAAATATAACTTAATACTCAAGTTTAAGAAGGAATATAAGAGAACCCCTTATATATATGCACAATCACTTAGAGCCTAAGATTATAGTGTCTTTTATTCATTTTTTCTTAATTTGATGATGAACTGACTAGAATAGGTTTATTTTTAAATTTTAGTTTCTGTAGTTCTGTATGTTTAAGTGATACTTAAAAATCATTACTTACTGTTTTCAACATCATTATTTCACATTTTCCCAATTGTTATTTAAAACAAACTATCTTTGATAGACATTTGCTAATCTGTATCTCTAAAACTACATTACTATTTTAGTATGAACTAAGGCTGGGAGTCATAACAACTTACTTGTTTAACTGCTTAATGGTTACTTTCATCAACTCTTAAGTCATTTTTTTATGGATGTCTTCTAATTCCTACCTAATCTGTCTACATCTGTTTTAAATTATGGAGCCATTGCAGTGTGTATATATGCTGCTACAACGTTGTGGGGTAGAGTCTTTCTGCTGTATTCTCTATGTCTTCTTACTCCAAAATAAATTTTGATTTAAGCTGTTCAATCAGTGCTTGTCTTATGTAGAATTAGGCCAGAAACCACAGATAGGATGGATTTCTTAACTCTAGCTGTGTTCTTTATATGGCTTAAAAGGAACAACTCTAAAACATTCCACAATATAGAGCATCCTCTGAGGAAGACATAACTTCTCTTTTAACCTTTTTCTAGGAATAAAGGAGTGGTTTCTTCCTAATCCAATGACGTTTCCTTAAGGTGTATTAGGTGTAGACAGCCAGTGTTCATTGAAATTAGAATTTGTTCCCATCAGCCAACAGTTGGCTTCTCCATGCCTGGTGCAGCAGCATCATCGTCTTGTTGTCCCAGTTACCGTTACGCACAACGTACACGTGCACGCGATGCTCAGCGCCGTCCCTTCGGGCTGCCTGCTCAGGAGCGCAGCAGCAGTGTGCCTGTCACCTGCATGCTTTCCTTTCCTGCTTCCAGATACTTCATTCTTTTTAAAAATTTGTTCCTGCCTGGACCTGCCCCAGCTTCTGGTCATTCGTTCTAGGAGCACTCGTTGAAATGCTAGCCAGGACAAAATAAAAACTGATAAAACTAGGGTTGAATTGTACTTGAGAAAGGAAAAGTTATGGTGTCGTCATTTTTGCTTTCACTTTTTAAATCAGAAGTCACTGAACTAACCATATCAAATGTTGTACTCATTTTTGTACAGAGTCACTGCTTTTAAAAATCTGCTGTGACTAGGCCTGTCTGTATTCTTAATTTAAGGATTCATGGTCATTTTGTTCATTTGTATATTATGTCCCTTTGAATCATTTATACTACATATTATGATTACCTGTCATTCATCTGCTAACTATCAGCAGAAAACCAGCAGCTGAAATGTTACTATCCCCCATATTTACTGAAAAATACATGGCAGAAAAATCAGGTCCTTTTAGTGTGTTCTGCTTTTGAGAGTACATATTGTTTTCTGTCACTTGTGAGACGTTTTGTGTGTATATACTTTAGTTTTTACAACTATTAAATTATTTTAAATATTTACAACATTTTCCACTTTATTCTCACTGATATCTTATAATATTAAAAGAGAATCTTGGGTAATATTGTGGTTTTTTAGTCATTATCTAGTAACTATGTAAGAGTATCCTAATATTCTTTTCCACTTATCTCTAGTAAAAATACAGGAGATGTGAAGAAAATATCCCAGTCCTATGTGGGCTATTTCACAAAACAGAAAATTACAGAAATGTCTGGATCCTTTTGGCATTGTGTAAAGAAAAATTTAAGTATGTGTGAGCACCCCTCCAAATTGCTGGGAGGTGCTTTGAGCATACATTTGATCCATTATAATTTATAAGACGGTATTTAGCTCAACTTGAATTTTCCACATGTACTAAAAAGAGAATTCACTCCTGCTAAATGGCTATAAGAATAATAGGGGCAGGTGTACAACAAAGCTCTTGCCTGGGTGGCACTTGTGCGGGAACAGCCCCTCCACTGGACTTTGGCAGGCCCCGTGTTTGGGGCTGAATGCGGTAGGGTGACATGTGCAAGATCAGACAGGTGGTGAAGCTGATGCTTCTAGCTGCATGCCAGATAATGGCTCTTCGTAATAGCTTGGGTGGACAACAGATCGAGGTGTCTTTGTGGGAATGAAGAAAAGAGTAGCTAATCATACATTTGGAGAGACTTTTACAAGCTACATCTGAAAGAAAAATTATCTTTTTACAAAATGACATCTGATACTCTTAACTAATCTGCTGCTCTCCTGATGCTGCTTTCTTCACCCAAGTTTCTCTCAACAGACTTTGCAGCGTATATTTAGGTTTCAAACTCTGAGCCTTCTATTCTTTTTATGGCCTATGTAGGCTGTCAACAAACCTCTTGTACACAAATTCTGCTCTAATTTGATATGGGAAAGCGTGTAACCATGGAAACGTTCTTTGTACCCTATCTCAAGCCCTGGCTGCTTTATTTACCCTTTATAGAGTAGAACAAATAATCTACATACTTACTATTCACTTTTTTAGTAATTCCCTGTTAAATAGCAAATATATGGCTAAAATATTTCTTCACAAAGGTATTGTTTTAATAAAGTAACTGTTACTAGTCTGACTTTATTTAGATTAAAAAATGAATAACATTTAGACTAGTCTTCTTTTACCATATAATTACACGTTTGGTTTATAGGAATGATTGTTATGTGATTTATTTAGAATATTTCTTTATTTGAATAATATAGAATTATCCATAAACCAACAAATTAGCATTTTGTTTCCCTCCTAATGTATAATATGATAAACATGCATAGCTCTTATATTTAGTATCTACTGCATTTAAATTTCTGCAGAGTCCCATTTTTCCTTCCCTATGAAATAATTCTTGATAAGATGCTTTTCCAAATATGTTTTAGGTTCCCACAGATTAAAAGTTAATACACTTAACTAACTTGCTAATCTCCATGTATTTTTTTTCTCCATGTATTTTGTTATTCCTAGTATCATTTAACTCTCAGGCTCTGTCATCTTTTTTTTTTTTTTGTGGTGCCGGGGATCGAACTCAGGCCCTTGTGCTTACAAGGCAAGCACTCTAATCACTGAGCTAAATCCCCAGCCCCTGTCATCTTTTATATGTTCATACCAGTCTTGTTCTTATCATTAGAAATTTTGATTCCTAAAAATTATTATGCAAGCATAACTATTTAATGAAATGTACCTAAGGTTATAAGCTTATCCATGATTGTACAGTGATCATGTCTGAATTAAAGATAACCTGTCATTTGCATCCTCCAACTATCAGTGCAGTGACCATTACATTTGGTATATGGTACACGCTTATAGTTGAACATGTAACAAAAGAACTAGAAAGTCTCTGATCATCAGTGATGCATTTGAGCTTCTAGACAACTATTTTAATTCCAAACCTACAAGAATCTTTCAATGTTTTTGAGATAGTATGGAAATTTTACAAGTGAATATTTATGAATGTACTGTATTATAGGCTCTTAGAGTAATAATGGCATCTCTTAACCACTGGATAAAAGATGAATGTCAATGGAGCTTAGGAGTTTGTGGAAACTAAGTCATATATGGATTTTCTGGAGGGACTCTTCTGTTCAGCTACACACTAATTCTGCTGTATACTTGTTTACCCTTCTATTTTGTACACACTCTCAAGTTTCCCTAAAAGAGATAAATATTTTGTCTTATTTTCTTTTCTACTTTAGATTTATTCTTGAAAGTATGTTGTTTCCAAATCTCACTTTTTCTTACGAGTGTACGTCTTTTTTAAAATTTCATTCCTGTTTAGTAAGAACTCAGAACTTAAACAAAAGGGAAGAATTACCGTTTTCAAATGTGATTGAATATTTCTAAATAGTTAGCAGTCTTTATGCCTTTACATCGCAGTGAAAAGGACCTAGGTTTCTTGCATGAGGCTAGAGGAGATGTAGGACAGAAGCAGAGCTACTAAAGCTATTGGGTGAAGAAAGAAGTTCAACCAGAGAGAATGCCGGGACTTTGGGAATATGCATAAGCCAAGAGTAGTTTTCAGACCACTGGGCTCTAGTCAGTTTCAGGTCTTACTACCAGTCCTGCCATTAGCATTGTGACATTTCTTCTTCAGGGACCAAATCCCTACCATTTTGCGATTTTATATGCCATTGCTCAATTTCTTTTCTCTGCTTTTACTGGTGTATCTTAGTTTTATGTCTGGCAAACAGATATGAATATCGTTGTCTATGCTTTTCCATCTTAAAAAAATAATTTGAGTTATTTTGCTCCTGATTTTACCATGATTTGGGATCTAACTTCAGAACCACTGCCTAATCTTTGTATTATAATGAGAGCATTATTACATTCTTAATTTCAAATTTGAAGTTTACTTTGTTAATTATTTTTATTTGCATCTTACAATTTTATCAAATAACATAGCAGCAAAGTTCTCTCCTCAAATTAAAAAAAGGAAAAGTGATTGGTGTTTTGGTTTTTTAAAATATTCACTTTGCAAAAATACACTTAGCTTAAAGTTTCATACCATATTTTTTCCTTAATATGTTACTTTAAAGCTTAACATCATATTCCTCATGTAGCAGTAGTTCAGAAGCTACTTGACTAATTGATTAATAGATCCCTGGAAGAGATATTCATATTGGCTTGGCTTTTTTTTTAATTACTAAATATATTTCATTAACTATCTAGCTTTCATTAAAGTAATCGCATTATACTTTTGTCAATACCTCTATTCTCACTTGAATGGTTTCTTTCTAATAGACCCAATTAGTATACTCAACAGTAATTATTGAATATAGAAAATGTTTATGCTAATATTTACTCTTACTTCAAATAATTTTTCAGTTATTCAATTTTCCATGAGGAATTAATAAAGATAAGAATTATACCAATGCCATTAAGAAACCTAATAAAAACAATGAAATGGTCCTAATCACCTATCCGCATGGATATGCTTCAGTTTGTGAACCCACTATCTAATGTTAAAAGAAACTATTGTCCTGAGGTCGCTAGTAACTTTATAGAGATTTTTGAAGTTGACCAGGGCACTTGTGTCCTCCATTCATATCCTTTACCTTTTGCCTCTTCCTACAAATGCAAACTAGAAACAAAATAACTTGTTCTTCCGTGATACAGTAGGCCACTTTCAAAGTCAACTCACAGAAATACAGTCTAAAAAAATCAACCTATCTTTGCAGAAGTATAAACTCATTCTGATACTTTTTTCCGTCCATGAAAGAAATTGATCTATATTACTGGAAAGAACTTACTACTTTTTAAAAGGATCTTGGAAGCTTTGGTAAAGAATATCTGAAACAGCTGAGGATTTAGCTCAGTGGTTAGAGTGCTTGCCTTGCAAGCACAAGGCCCTGAGTTCAAACCCCAGCACCAAAAAAAAAAAAAAAAAAAAAAAAGAATATCTGAAACACTTCATCCGTCCTCCTATACTTGCTGTAAAGCTGACATTTTAGCAAAGTGACGGGGATCGTAGGTAGATACTTGTTTTTGCTGTGTGAGGTGATTTTTCTAGCTAATGGATACCAAATGGCTCTAATTTCACCTTTTAAAATATATCTGACCCCTTGGGGTAAAATGGTCATTACAGAGCTAATGCCAGAAATGCCATAAGTCTGTATGTGCTGTAAAATCCTATTTGTTGCTTAACAGTTTAAAAGCAGCAAATAATAATCATAATTAAAGTAGGAACCACTTAGCACGTGCTACAAGTAGTAAGAATTCTGGAGCATATTGCTCTGTCAGCAGAGTGAGGCTCGGTGCCCGGCTACACTCTCTTCCAGTTCCACCACTTTTTGCTGTATTAACAGCCGTAAGGGTTCCACCCGTATCTCTCACCACACGGGGTTTGAGAGTAAGTGCGATAGTGAGTGCTTATCGTGCCTGTCGTATAGTGAGCACTCGGTAAATGTAAGCTGTTATTATTTATACTGCGTTAGACTTTCTAAGGGCTACATAGTGGCTTTCAGTATTTTTTTGCATGTATGTTTAAAATTACTTGAAATACATTCCCACAATGAGTCAGAAGGAAAGTAACCAAAATAATATGTTTTCTTTACCAATTTGATTGACTTAGAGCTTTACTTATTTTATATATGTGGATCGTGCCCGTTTACATTCTGCATACCACTAAGAAGGTTTATTACTACTAAGAGCATCTACTAACCAACACAAAGGTAAGTCCTAAAAGAGAGAAGTGAAGGATAAGAACCAAACAAAAAAGAACAGAGGCAGAAGGGTCCATATGAGCAGCAGGCAAACACCATAAATATGTCACCTTTGTTATGGACAATGCAGTAATGCTTAAGGTCTGGCCTACCCAACTGTACTGAGCTAAGAACTTTTAAATAAATATTTTAGACAGACCAAAAAAAAAAA
>PVJO010028045.1:0-18767 GCA_004026905.1 Hystrix cristata
TTTCTTTGTGGTGCTGGAGATCAAACCAAGGGCGTCATACATACATGCTAGGCTTGTGCCCTACCACTGAACTACCTCTCTGGCCTTTTAAAAATTTTATTTTGAAACAGTGTGCTCCTAAATTGGCCTCAAATTTGTGATCCTCCTCCTAGGCCGCCCGAATAACTGGGAGGAACCATGCCACCTAGCTAAAAAAAAATTTTTGTGTTTATTCTTTTTCTTGTTTTTTTTTTGAGACAGGCTCTCACTATATAGCCCAGGTTGGCCTCAAAACTGTGGTGATCATTCTGCCTCAGTCTCCCAAGTGCTAGAATTACAGGCCTGTACCTGTAATTCACCATGCAGGCTTGTTTGTGTTTTTGAAAAAGGGTTTTGCCATATAGTTCAGGGTGGCCTTGAACTCAAAATCCTCCTGCCTCAGCCTCATAAGTAACTGGGATTACAGGTGCACACTACCATGCCCAGCTGACCGGAAATACTTTTAAATCAAATTTACTATTTAATTGATATATTAAGACATAAAAATTATATATATATGGAATATCATAGGATATTCCAAGAACATACACTGTATAATGTTTAAATCAGTCAAATGTATATATCTTCTCAAACATTTACCATTTCTTTATGGTAAAAACTTTCCAAATCCTTTCTTCTAGCTTTTTTTTTATAATGGTACATTTTAGATGCACATAGTGATAACATTCATCATGGGGGTTTGTACCTGTACATGATATATTTTGCTACTTCTTTTTTCCCATTCCCCGCCCCTCCCTTCATCCCCTCCTCCCTGCTTATTTATAAAAGCTTTGTTTCCATTTTTTTCTTCTATTCCTTATTGCTCTTCTAGCTTTTTGAAAGGCACAGTCCATTATTGCTACCTCTAGACACCCTGCTGTGGAACAGCACCCCGTAACTTCTTGCTTCTATCCAACTATAATGAACTTAGTGCCTGTTGGCCAACCTTTCCCCATCTCCCTGCTTCTCTTATTTTTTTTTCAACTGTGCCAATGATAAAATGGCAAGGGTGATGGCATGTGGGATACACTACCCCAAAATATGGTATATTGGTATGCTGAATATTTTCAGCTAAGAAATTTAAGAAAACAGGAGCAGGAAGTCTCTCTCAACTTCTCCTGCCCTTCGTACCTGAAGCAGGTCATGAAACCTGGAAGTGGTCCCCTGTCCTTCCCCAGACGCTGGTCCTAAGACCCTCACAGGAGAGGCATCCTCCCTGTATCCAGAGGAAAGGAAAGTGCTTATCTCTGAAGACACAGGGCCGAAGACAAGAATCTGAACCCACAGCCTTGGCGGGGGGCAGCCTCTTCCCCTCAGCTCAGACTTCCTGTCCACCCAGACTTCATCACTGCCCACTTCCGCGTCAAACCGAGCTGAAAGATACTCAGGCTGCACCATGTCCTGGAGTTTTCATTTGCTTATGAAGCCTCCTGTGTCCTGTAAAACTTAATAAGTAAATTCGTATGCTCTTCTCTGTTAATCTGTCCTTATGGGATCCTCAGCCGTGAACTTCGGGTGAGTAGGAAAAGGTGTTTATTTTTCTTCTCCTAGAGGGTTTAGCACACATCTTGAATTTTTCTTAACAAGAAGATATACAAAGGCACACGTACCCACACAGTGGTAGTTTTGCATTTCCTCTTCTTCCACTTTGTATTGGTTAAGTCTCTCTTCTTCCATCAGGTTCTACCTCTGATCATCGAGGGCCTTAGAAATCGCCCGCAGCAACAGCAACAAGGGCTAGAGCACAGAATGAAAGACTCTGCCTGAGAGTCATCCCGCCCAGTTGCCACTGAGTGTGTCACAGTGGCCTCAGTGGGCCGCACTTCTTTTAGGTGGGGTGGGGTAGAACGGCGCTTGCTCTGCCTGCCTGGTCACGCTAACTCTCCCAGGGATCCCCATGTGACAGTGCTTGGAAAGCCAGAAAGTGCTTGCAGAATTCTCTGCTCTGAACCAGCCTCTGTTTCCCAGGCAAGGACACAAGGCCCAGAGAGATGACATGAGCTCTCATGACCAGCTCTCTGAGGGGCTAAGATAAGGCCCCGGCCCTGCACATGGCCACAGTCCCCTCCATAACCAGGAACTGATACACACACTCTAGGCATCTGGTTCTGTGTGGTTCCTGGAAAGGAGCAGGTTGAGCGAACATAAAGAATGTGTAAAATACCTATTTTTAAAAAAACCTATACCTGTAGAATGGGTTTGTACCCTTCCGGGGGGTGGGTCGCCTTTTCCCAGGCTTTCTGCCCCTCCATGAAAAATGGAAATATTCCCAGTTCCAAACTGTAATGTGTCTCATTTCTCTGAGCCACCCACACTTCACCCTTGAGTACACCCTAAATCTCTAATACACCCTCCTGTGTTTCTTACTGACTCATCCTGAAAATTCTTTCTCTGCAACAGGAATCAGCAAACCTGCTACAAAAGTTGTGAGCTAAGTTCCTTATTTCAGCATCAGGAATCTCTCGGACTCAGCCCAGTGACACTACCACCACTATGCAGCAAAACTCAGTCATAGAACCATTGGAAATAATGTCATGTCCTTTCTTGCTTTCTCTTTGGAGTTAGGGTTGAGCTCAGGGCAAAAGCTCTACACTGGGAGTGAACTCAAGGCCTATTTCCATACTGGGTGAACACACTTTCAATTGAACCTCACCTTCAGCCCTACAGCCTTTTCTTTTCTGTTTGTTTGGTTATGAGGGACATGCTGGGGATTGAACTCAGGGCCTTGTGCTTGCTAGGCAAGTGCTTTACCACTTGAGCTAAATCCTCAACCCCTCAATATCCTTTCTCAATGAAGCAGCTATGCTTAGGTTCCCCCAGGCTCCCTGTGGGTAGGCAAGATGTTGATGACTGAGGAATAAAAACACATCTCTCATGGGGAAGCATTTCAGACAAGCTCACAAGGTGGTAGGAACTTCTTGCTTTTCACAACCCATTGTACAAGTGTAAGAGTAGCTGTGCAATCGTCATAGCTTCCGTGTTGAATGTCATACCTAATCAGAGCTGGAAGTGATTTGGTTTACCACACAGCTACTTCCAAAAAGCATCTAAATGAAATTGAGACTACTTAAAATCCTATTGTAGTCTTTAAGATCAGTTAGTTTAAGGCATAAAGATAGCCAATAATGTGTTCAAGTATCCTTGGGCTAGTAATTGACAGTAAGGTACATGCCAGAGCTGAACCAGCTTCCCATTTCATTTAGGGAGATCAAACCATAATAGCCAGTAGTTGCCAATGTTTACAATTGTTATGAAGGAAAGATAAAAATGGAGGCCACAGTTTACATAATACCAAGGTCAACTGCTCACCCATGATCGAGTAACAAAAGCTCAGGTCATCCTGATTGCCCCCCAAAACACTGAGCCCAACCATAAACATAAACAAATGTTTTGTCCTTATCACCAGTGGGTTTGTTTTTTTTTTTTAATTTTTGTGACAGGGTCTCTCTATGTGGTTCAGGCTGACTTTGAACTCTCTATGTAGCCTGGGTTGGCCTTGAACTCGCAGCAATCCTCCTGCCTCTACCTCCCGAGTGCTGGGATTACAGGCATGGACCATCACGTCTGGCTCACCAGTGTTAAAGAAAGATGATTCAGCAAAACTTGTTAAAGGGAAGCAAAGAAGACTTTATTCGGGACCATTGGCACAGGTGTAAGATTTTGCCATAGGGAGAGGTTTGGGGCACAATTCAGAATACAGCATCGTCAAGGAGGGATTCATAGCAAGGAGCAGCTGGAGGTCATATATATGAACATTTTATGTAATATATATTCCAATTTAGTATATTATTATAAAACATGTATAAATATATATCAGGGGTACTGACTACAGCAAATCCACACGCCTGTGTATCAGTCATTTGTATTTTATAGATAAGAAATCCCACAAAGTCTTGTACACCGTAAGACAATTCCTCATGGGCATCCCTTTCTTTTTTTCTGCATGTCTTCTCAACTGCTCTTTGTCTCAGACTTGCATTTCAATTGTTAGTGATCAACCTTGGAATGTAGAATCAATGTCTCCCTCACTGTTATGAATGATATGGATTCCTTCAGCTCAGAGTTCTCCTGTTATACAACCCACTGCATTGGCATATATCTATCAGCGCCTGTCTGCATTGCTCTCCTGGGACTTGGTAGCAAAGAGAATCTTCACAAATAGGCTTGTTCCAGCTGCTTGCTTTGCTGTGAGTAATAAAGTCCTTTGTCTCTGACCCAGGTATCCCATGTCTTATGCCAGCAACATAACATGTAGGTGGTTCACTTGCAAGTAATGTAAAATCATAGACCTTCTGTTTTTAGCAACAGTACAGAAGACAAGAAGGTTTGTTTTCTTATGTAGATAAATCAACTTTGTCCTCATCCTTATTGAAAAATAAAGGATCCATTGGATTTATCCTAAGTAGGTTATCTTACAACCCAGAGAAACCAAGAAAGAAAGACAAAATGCCAGACAGGATGCTTAGCTAAGGGACTGGCTTAAGTAGTGCTCTTTCCATGGCCAGGCCCTCAGAATGCACATTGTCTAAAGCAAGGCTTGACAAATGACGGTCTGTGAGCCAAATCTGGCCACCATCTGTTTTAGTAAACACTGTCTAGCAATGATCTAAGGTTGCTGTGGACTACAGTGAGAGTTGAGTGGCTATACCAGAGACTATATAGCCTGCAAAGCCTAAAATAGTTACTATCTGGCTCCATGCAGGAATCCAAAAGAAAAGACAGACTTGGGGAATAAAGGATTCTCTTCAAACATGCCAAAAGTAAATAGAATAGAATAGAACATTACGCAAGCATAGGAAGCTATAAATACACACGCACACAGGCACACACACATGCATATCCCTCCCCGTACACACCTGTATTTATACGCACAATCAGAAGCACAAACCCAGCCTCTGGAGTCAAATTAGGTTCAGATTTAAAGTCTTGCCGATCTTGGCTAAATTACTTAACTTCTCTGTGCCTCTATTTTCTTTCTTGTTAACTGTGAGTTACATCACAGGGGTTCTGGAAGAGTTAGAACTGCATAAAAAGCCCTCTGGTGCATAGTAAACAATACATAAATATGTCCTATTACTATTTATTACCACTTTCCAGAAGAGTGAACTGAGTGAACTCTGAAGAAAGGTTAAGTCATTTTCTCAAGGTTATATGGCCAGAAAGAAGGAGAAGCAGAACTTATTCTCAACTCTGAACCCAAAACAGCTGGGCTTTTCCCTATTGGACTTATGTGACCTCTCAATAATAAAGCCTGATTGAACCTATAAATAAAATCACTATAATACAATTTCTTTACCTTTTTCAACAATGCTTTAATTTTTAAATTGTAATTCATGGTTTATTTACTGGCAGATCCTACAGGTCTCTTGTATTGTCTGACTTCCATCAGAGCTTTAATTGAATTCTATATTAATATCATCATACTCAAGACTTTGATGCCTGCTGTTGGAAGTGAAATCCACATTTATGATTAAACTAATTATGTCCATGGCTTTTAAAATTAAAGGCCTAAGCAGAGCTTTTGCTAGCAATCTGTGTTATACTCAAGTTAGTTTCAATAAAGAATAGTACATTTACATTCTGGAAGGTTGAGGCAGGAGGATTGCAAGTTCAAGCCTAGCCTGGGTGATTTAGCTGTCTCAAAATAAAAAAATGCCAAAAAGGCCTGGGGCTGTAGCTCAGCTTGAAGGCTTTAAATTAAATACCAAGCCCTACAAAAGAAAAAAAAAAGTACTTGTAAAAACAAATTCCTAAGTGAACTGACACAAGAAAAGAATATTCCAAGAACAGTGATACTTTCCATATAATCTTTAGACAGTTTTCATTTGAGTTTGTGCATTATAGACTTTAACTGATGCCAAAAAACAGTGTGTGTACCATAGACTCTAGATGATGCTAAAAGACACCATTCCATGAACCCCCTACCTCCCATCTCCAGATTCCATCCTTAGGCAGATGAATACTATGGTGATGATGCCTGGCTGAGAAACAAACAAGAGTTTACTCTCAATAAATAGGAAAGGTCAGGATTCATATGATTTTACATATTCCTTGAGCAAATTCCTCCAAGATTTTCATGGAGGATAATGTTTCCTCCTCAGCCAGGAAAGAATACATTTGAAATCTAGCATCCACATATTGAGAGCACAGAAGGACTCAAATCTTCATCACGGTGCATGCTCGGAGACCGGGACCTTGTATCACAGATTCTACCCAAGTGCCCATTCCTTCACTTCATTAATACCTGCTTCTAAAGTTAGATATGAATTTTTAATGAAATGTTTGGATCCCCAGAAGTGAAACTCAGGTTTATGATTCTGACAGAATAACAATTACAAGTTACGGCATAGAAATTGTTCCAGAACCTCACAATGACAGGAGTTGTCTGGGCTTTGGGTTTTTAAGCCACAGTCAGGATTAGAACTCAATTCTCTGTATTTCAGACATCATTCCCATATTGTCTAGGTCTGGTTTTCTCCACATCACATACCATTCCCACCCAAGCATGTAGTCCCTAAAGGAGAAAGGTAGAACTTTCTCCTCCTACTTCAGTGACTAAGAAGGTCATAGACTCCATATAGCATAGCTACAACATGAAGGGACTTTGTCTTAGACTGTTTTATGTGACTGTAACAAAATACCTGATGCTGAGTAATGTATAAAGAAAAGAGATTTAGTTTATGATTCTGGTGGCTGGAAAATCTAATCACTATGATTTCTGCACCTGGTGGTGTAACAACATGGTAGATAACATTGCATGGCAGGAGAGCAAGACAGAGAGAGACAGACGCCTGTGAGACCATGCCTGTGAGACCTAACCCAGTCTAGGAGACCAGCATTAATCCCTTCATGAGGGTGGTCATGACCGAATCAATTCCCATGAGGCCCAGCCTCTCAACGGTTCTACCATCTCTCACACCATTACATGAGGGATCAAACCTCCAGCACAGGAATCTTTGGGAAACAAGCCGTACCCAAACCGAGTCAGGCTTCTATCATCCTGCGGCCTTGAATGGCTGTGTGGAGCACATTCCTTTCTGTTGATTTGCTTTTGACCCTTCATGTGATAAAAGACCTTTTACTTAAGTTGTTGAGGACTGGGAATTGTTTACACCTGTAGAAACGCATAGCTGTCTTCATCTATTTTCCAAGTAGATTGCCTTTTGCTTAGTGATGTATATAGATCTTTGCTTATTAAGGATATTGACATTTTGTTTGCTGCAGTTTTCTCTCCCTACTGTAATTGTGCTTCCAGTGTATTCTGCTATTGAGAATTTAAAAGTTTTACGTAACTAAACTTGTCATAAATGTTCTTTTATGGCTTCTGGTTTTAATTTTCCCGCACAGAAAGGATCTCCTTTTGCTAAAATTTCAGTTTTACCAGTACCATCTATTGAATAAGCTATCATTTTCCCACTGCAGGGGGAAAAAAGAAAAAGAAAAAAAATGCTGTCTTATCAGCTAAATTTCACTTACATATTTAAATCTGTGTCTGGAGACTTAATTTTTGTATCTTTACCACACTAATTTACTTTTTTCTGCTTTTAAAAAAGGTTTTGATAGGTGATAGAATCAATTCCTCTACATTATTCTGTTTCAAAATATTCTTGGTACTCATACACATTTCATTCTTCTAGATACATTTTGCTGTCTACCTGTCAAGTCCAGGAAAGAAATGAATTGAGATTCTAACAGAAATTGTAGTGACTGCATATGCTACTACAGGGATCGCCAAGCTCTTTACTCAGCAGTTTCCCATCAAAGAGCATGCTGTGTCTCTCTGCTGTGTTTATTCACATTCCATTAAACTTTTGTAGTTTTTCTTGCTTATTTCTTAAATTTATTTCTAGCCATTTCATAACATGTGTTGTTATTGCAAATGTATTTTCTTTTTATAATTGGCTGACTATTAAAGTTTATGGCTCTACATGTAACTGGTAAAACAGCATGGATGAAGTTCAAAGACCTGTTGAAGAACACAGTTTAAACTATTCCTGTTCAATAATTATCTAGAATTTACTTGGGAGAGACATTAGACATAATTGTCTCAAAGATGCAAAAATAAACAAGCAAACAAAATGTCTTTGGCGTGCAGCAGGTTAAAAAATTGGCACCTTACACAGCAGCTCTGCCTAGAAATCTTAGCTAATTCCACTTTGATGTTAGGCCATTCACCCATGAAAATCCTTCTCAGGACTAACTAGTCACTTTTTTAAATATTACATTTCCCTGTCACTATTAAGCTCCTGGTTTTTATTCCTTCTGAGAGACTGCTCTGTATTTTTATCTAGTGGACCTGGGTATATATATATCGCACAACAGATAACGTTTCTCTCCACACTGGCTGCTACAGAGCTTGAATCAAATTTTCATGTATCATCATTTTCATGGATGTATTTTGAATTCTCAGTTTATTCCTGGTCTTGAACTTTGTTTCCTGTACTTATGCCTATTTTTCATTTATTTCCATTTTGTTATGCCCTATATATCTTTGTAATCCACTTTAAATGTTTTCTGGATCAAAACAGACTTGAAAATGCTGAGACAGGTTTGTGTCCTATAATCCACTCTCCAATCTCATGAAATTGCATGATAAATAGACCACACTACATGAAATGAGGAACTTTACTCCAAAATGAAAAAACCGTATTCGTTGAAATTACAGATGGATTCATGAAAAAAACCTTAACATTAATTTCTAAAATCAAGCTCACTTTAAAATACGTTATAACAAAATGACTGGACAGGTAAACTTTAGGCCAAGAAATATATACTTCGTGAGATGAATTGTATTACTTTGATGCTCAATTCTGAAAACACAATTCCTCAACAAATATTTACTATATTTTTATATTTCAAAGAGTGCCAACTGTTAGTTTTTAAATTATATTAATTTAGAACTATATTTTTGTGGTCCGGTATTAAAAGGTATAAGAGCAAATCATAATTCTTTTGAACTGGTTTATTTTGCAATTAACATAGTGAAGATAAAGACATTCTAGGGAAATATTTTTTAGAACTTTTTGGTTTTTTGTGGTACTGGGATCAAACCCAGGGCCCCATGCATACTCAGGAAGTACCCTACCACTGAACTACACCCAGGCCCTAGAACTCTGTGTGTGTGTGTGTGTGTGTGTGTGTGTGTGTGTGTGTGTGTATTTGTGGCACTAGGGACTGAACTCGAGGCCTTCCACTGAGCTAAATCCACAAATCTTTTCTTTTGAGACAGGGTCTTGCTCTGCTGCCCAGGCAAGTAGTGATCCTCCTGCTTCAGCTGCTGATTGGTGGGATTACAGGCATGCACCACTGTGCATGGCTGCTTAGAACTATTTTTAACTCAGAGAAGTATATTTAAATAGTGATATTAATGGTCACTTTTTAAAAGCATGAACAGAAAATGTTAGAAAGGAATTTGCGATACTAAAGTAGATCTATAAATATTAAACTGTCAAGATCTTAATGTAAGTTAGATAAGGCAACTGAAGACATTAAAAATGCACTGAGTTTATTTAACCAAGTGCCTCCAGAGCACCATGGGCATGAAGGAGGACAGTGATGGGCCACCGGCTTGTCCTGGGAGGAGCAGCTGAGTCTTGTGTGCAAGATTCCTAAGTGACAGATGCGCCCCTGAGGAGAAGTGGGCTGGGTTGGTTTCAACCACAGTAACCTTCATGTGAGGGACAGTAACCATAGAATGACCCAATAAGACCCTGAACACATGCCACAAACCTGAAATCAGAAGCAAACACAGATTGAACATTACTAATACTTTTATTTAAAGGAATACAATTCAACCAGTGAACTTAGCGTACATAGTAAGTTCCTTGTTTGAATCCTTCATGCTCGTTCCATAGTTTAAAGAAAACAGTAAAGACTGGCCTCCCTGCTTCCTAACTTCATCAGTTCCCCAGGATGGAACATGAGGTCAACGATGTAGGTTTCCGGCGCGGGGAGGCCTCCGGTCACCCCCTTCCGAGATGGGTCCAGCAGGTTCACCTCGTTCCAGGCGCGGCCATACTCCCCTCGAACCAGGGAGCAGCCGACAGCAATCCTATCGGCCAGAGCCTGCAGGGAAAACAAGAAAGCCGCAGCCCAGGGAGACAGAGGGAAAGATCTTTAGTTGTAAAACCTGCCTCAGTTGAAGGTGAAGCAGACAACACTTGTGCAGAAACGCTCAGATAGGAGGCTGAGAGATAAGGATTACTGTGGTAAGACCACTCAGTTCTGAGACATCCCCGCTTCCTCAAGATTCTGGAGCCTCAAAGTCTGTGTGGGTCCTGCTGGGAAGGGACAGTTTCCAGGCGCTCACACTGGACTGAGTCCACACGTGATGGATAAGGTGGGTGGAGGAAAGCTGTTCCGTGGGCTCTCCGCTGTTTGTCTGTCGATCTCTCCACATGTCGAGGCTGCTCTTGGGCTGTGACATGCAGAGGGATGAATGGACACATTACAGCTGTGGGGACCTATTTCTAGCCAGTTTGTTCTGTGAGATGTAGACAGGTGCTGGGCTGCAGGAGAAGCAGAGCTGTGAGTGGCTGCTCCTTCTGGGGCTCTGGCTGCTAACTCACTAGAGGTTGCTTCTGTTCCTTGGACACTGTCTCTTCAAATTGCCCTGATTTCTCCTGCTTTGGGGTTTCTTCTTTTTAGGTATGTTTAAAACAATCTGGAAACTTCTAGGCCACATGATAAAGACAAAAGGGCTGGGCTGGACTGCCTGGGTTTAGATGTCAGCTTCCTGACCGCTCACCACAAGCAAATATCTCAGCCTGTCTGTGCTTCCCGTTGCTCATTTCATCCTCTGTGAAGTGAGAAAACAGCCCGTTCCTCACTCAGTAATTGTAAAGATGAAGTGAATTGACACATGTCAAGCACTAAGAGTAAGTACTTAGTAAACGCTACGCAGTACCAGACGTTAAGAACTGTGATGTTTAAATAACCTACAAATTCACATATTAATGTAGCCTATTGCTTGCTTGCTACAGAACAGCTGCACCACATCACTTTGGGTGGATCAAGATGTTTAAGACACAGTTGTGAGTTTCAGGGCTTTACATTCTGTCTAGCCTGATGCTACCCAGTAAGCTCTCAGCTACAACACAAACGGTATCAGAACACATGGCCCTCATGGCCCAGGAGGTACAGAGACCAAAGAATATATATAATTATAGGATGTTTTCCCAAAAACCTCTGTTGATCTCTTACTCCCTTGTCAAAGCACTTTAAGTCATCAAAACAACCCTGTGGAATAGCTACTATTCCCCATTTTATAGACAGTAAAACTGAGGTCAGATACTCTGCCTAGGTCACCATGAGTGGTGACCGCAGGTGACAACCAGGGTCTCTGTCTCCGAGTTTGCAATTTTAGGGCAGCGTCTCCAAGTGAGAGAACCACTGAACTAATAAGATTGCATCTGGAAGCCTCTATTTTCTTTTGCAAGTAGGACACAAGGTCATCTGCTTGGAGTGAAGAGGTTGTAGACGAAAGGCCTGGGCAGAAGGACAGATATGGGGCACAGCTGTGGGAGAAAACTAGGAACAAGCCTGTGACAAGGAGCTGGAAAAGGGTGACTCTGGGCATGTCCCCCTGAGTCTGGATGCCCCGGACGTGCTGTGGCCTTCCCCACTGTTGGGCTGTGTAGCCTGAGTGTAAGACTGGTCCAGGTTAGCTGGGGAGGCAGGGAACAGAAGAGGGGAGGGGGGAAATTAAGGAAGTGAGACAGTCAGTTAGGGTTGTGCACAGTAAGGGGCAAGTAAAGCCAAACGGGAGTCATCCAAGTGGAAGAAAATGGGGGCGCTGAAGAGTTGACTATAGCTAGGAGGCTGAGGTCAGAAGATCTGAGCTTGGCCCAGGGAATTTAGCAACTTAGTGAGACACTATCTCAAAATTTAAAAAGCAGGCTGAGAATGGTGCTTAGTGTGAAGGCCCTTGGATCAATCTCTAGTACTGCCAAAAAAAAAAAAAAAAAGCTAAGTACAGTTCGGGTGAAAGCATAAAAGATTTTCATCCGTGAATACTGGTATTCATGATTTCAGTGGTGGGAGCATTCTGGGTAACTAATTTCATGACCCCATTGAGGTCGGAGGTCACAAATTTCTTTTGTATTCAGTTTGGCAAAGTGAGCTATGGGCTGAACTTGTGTCCTCCCAGAATCATGTTGAATCCCTGATCCCCAGCATAGTGGCACTTGGAAATGGAGCCTTTGGGAGATGATTGTACTTAGATGAGGTCACATGGGTGGGATCCCATAGTGACCTGAGTGCCCTTAAAAGAGGAAGAGACCAGAGCCCTCTCTCTGCCATGTGACGATATGGCAAGGAGGCAGCTGTTTGTAAGGCAGGAAAAGGGCGCTTCCTGGACACTGAGTCTGTGGCACACTGATCTTGGACTCAGCCTCTATGATACTGAGAACTAAATATTTCTTAAATCTCCAGTTTGTATTATTTTGCTGTAGCAGCTAAGCTGTCTAATACAGTGCTCATGAAACACTCACATGGTGCTAGCTGGAGGGTCATCAGATACTCAGACCTGGAGTCAGGAGAGGTTCGAGGGAGGCAGGAAAGGACTTGAAAACTAGGTATTTCAGTCCTATTTCAGGCCATGCAAATGGAGATTAGAAGAGTGCCTGGCTCAGAACCTAGAGGAACCGCAACATTTAAGACAGAGGTAGAAGGAAAGACGTCTTAAAGGAGACGGAGATGACAGGCAAGAGAGGACAAAAGCAAGTGCAGAGAGTGGTGTCAAAGGAAGAGAATGGCTTATGACAAATTCTTTGACAGATTAAGGGAGACAGACAACGAAGAGGTCACTGTGGTCCTTACTGAGAGGGTGGGAATGAGGGCAGTGAGTCGAGGAAAAATGAGATGGGTGTCAAGGAGGGACGAGGGCTTGATAGGACACATAATTCTGATCAGCAATGAAAATCATCTCTGGGCAGAGGCAGTGTGGTAGGTTCTGTTTATTCAGACAGCATGAATAGTTCCACCTCTGGTTGACCTTGGGTTCATTATTTTTCTAAGTATCAATTTTCTTGTCTTTTTAAAATATGGGTAATAATTTCCATCTTTGGCATTTTTGAGACTCTTAACAATTACATTTATCGAGTGCCTGGCACATAGCTCAAAATGATAGCTGTCATGATAATAACAACTATTATAGTAGTTATAGATATTATGAAGAAAGATTTATATTTTCTCTTTATATATTGCAGACATTAGTGTGTTTAGATATTAAAGGGGAAACAGCTAATGGAGAGAAAGAGATTTAAGACAGGAGAGAAGGAAGAACCAATAGAGCAAGAAATGCAAGGAAACAGGAAAGGCATTGAGGTTATTTATAAGTAGGATTTGGGTGAAACTGGAGGGAAGATACAAATGCGTGCAACGAGGTTTTAGGTATTTGAGAGAAGGTTGGAATTTATACACTCCATCTATAGTTCAGGAAATTTTGCTCATCTCCTATGACATGCTGGCTATTAAATAGGATGGAACAAAAGATCACCTCCTCTTCTGACCCTGATCCTTCACTAGTGCCCCACCTCAGTGAATAATGTCATCCTCCCATTGCCCTGCCTGGAGTCTGGAAATCATCCCATTCTTCTCACGCAGTCTCTTACACACACCTGGGGAGCCAGCAACTCCTTTTGGTTGTATCTCCTAAATCTCCTTCTAAATTCATCCCCTCACCCAAATCCACATGACACGGCTTTAGTCAGTACAGGTCATCCGGGCTTCCTGGTCTGGCCACCTTCTAATCAGTCTCCCGGCCTGTGGTCTTGCTCTAATTCTTTCCTATTCTGTTGTGTGACTAGTCCTTCAAAACCATGTTTGCCCACCACCCTTGACAATTTTGGGTGGCTACAGAGAGATTTTAGGATGATGTGCAAATTCACAGGATGCTTCGTGATCGGGCCTCTGACCTCACCCAACCCTTCTCCTTTTCCATCTAAAAACTTAGTCGAATTTCTCAAGTGAACCACTGACTCTCCTGCTTGTGTTACTTTGTATAAGGATATTTTGCTGTTTACAGGAATCTTGTCTTTCTTTTCCTGATGAAATCTTATGTAGCCTCCAATACTTCCTTCTCTGAAATCTTCCCTGACACTACTTGGAAGATGCCTGGCTCGGGCACCCTTGAATACAGGGACTGACGCTTTAGTGTCTCTATGCTCTAGAATCTCTATACTCCCATAACCTAGTAGAAGCCCTGGCCTATAGTAGGTACATGATAAATGTTGAATGAATATGCTTCCAGTAGACTGCTGAATGCAAGTGTGTGTATATACATTTGTATACATATATGTATAGATATTATATATATTTTTGAGGGTAGTTGCTGGGGATCAAACTCAAGGTCTTGCACTTGCTGGACAAGCGCCCTACCACTGAGCTAAATCCCCAACCCCTATGTTATATATTTTATATATGTCAAATATGCATAGATCTCAATAATAAAACTGATGTAATCTAGGTAAATGTTAGCAACTGGTTCATTCCAATATGGTATAGAAAAACCATCTTAATCTAATGGCAAATAAGACAGAGATATCTTAAATACTGTACCTTAAAAAGCAAAGCTCGATGGTAGAAGATTCCTTTTTTGATATATCCAATTGGGATGACATTGGATTTAAGCTGAAATTTTAGTTCACTTATATGAAGTTCCCAGCTGAAATCAGGTAGTTTGTCTTTTGGAATCTTACCACCCATCTTTTCTGCCACATACCTGTGTTAATTCCATTAAGATAAAATCAATCAATTTTAACATCTCACTTTGGATGTTTTTTGTTTATATGTCCGATTATACATGTAAAAACCACATTCCCTTTGATTTTTATTGTTTGCTTTGCTTTCAAAAATGCACTCGTAGGGGTTGGGGATTTAGCTCAGTGGATAGAGGGCTTGCCTCACAAGCACAAGGCCCTGAGTTCCATTCCCAGCACAAAAAAAAAAAAAAGAAAGAAAGAAACAACTTGTAATGTGTAATTTAACATTATGCTTATTATACTCAAACCATCATATTTATACATAAATTGAAATTCTAGCAATTTCATTCAATGTGAAGATGAAAATGAAAACTAATCTCCCAATGTGTGTAGCAAGATGCCAAAGATGCAAATCAATATCACACTAAATATAAATATAATTTTAAAAGTTATCTCATTCTTGAAAAGTATTTTAAAATATTTTAATGTGAAATCCAAGGCATTGTATTAACATGAGTGGTCTATCAAGGAATTTAAACTGAGAGCTAATCCAAAGAGAAACATGTCCTATTAGATTCACAGCCATTTTCTAGTTGTACAATTTTATTTATATTTCAATTTTTTTCTTTTAGTGTTTTTCAGACAGGTTCTCGCTATGTAGCCCAGGCAGACATGGAACTCACAGCGATCTTCTTGCTTTACAATCCACCTCCACCTCAGTGCTGGGATTACAGATGCGTGTCGCCACATCCAGCTCTTATTTTAGGACGATATATATATATATATTTTAATTTAGAGGAAGACATGACTCTACATAACACTGGGGAGAGAGAGGAAGAAGAGCAAGGAAAAAAAAAAAGAGGAGCAAGAAACAGAATAAAAGGCAGCATTGTGGTGGGTGACGATGGAGGTGGGAAGCTGCGGGGTCTTCTCATCACTGTGGCTCTCACTGAAGGCATTAATAAACACGCCTGCGAAAATCCTGCGTCAACTAAGTGGCCTCCCGCGCTTGGATAAAGGCAAGTTTCATACAACTTCCTCTCGCTCTTCTGTGAAGATCAACGGGAAAGCGCGAGGAAGAGGGTCGAGCCGGGGAAGCCAGGCAGGGCCCGACCTCTGCTCTCTCTAGCTAGCCTACTTCCTGCCCAGGTTAAAGGAGGGTGAAAAGCGTCGGGGATTTGGCAGATGTTCTCAGGAGCCGAATTGGAGATCTGCTGGAGTCATCACTTCTCAAGGACGTCAGGAAAACTTCAGGTGCCCAAAGTGTCCCCTTCCAGTCTTGGCTGACAAAAGCCAGTGGTCTGGCAGCTGGGACACGACTCGCTGCTGCCTGGAGGAGGTGCAGACTCCCGCGGAGACTGCAGCTGGCGCCCCAGCCAGACGCTCACCCGCTAGGCCCTCCGCTCCACTCCGGCCTCCCAGGCACCTTCTTGGCCTTTCCCAGCAGGATCCTGGCCGACAACTTCGCAGAACCCTGAGCTGCCCGGCAGTCAGCATTGAGAACGCTCACACCCCACATCAGAACAGCGCCAGACACAAAACACCAGACAGACCACAGAAAAATAGGGTTATTTGCGTTTAAAAAAAATTAGAGTTTATAAATAATTCCTCTTATGAATTTTTTTTACATTATGAGCACTTAATATACTTAAGGGATTTTTTCATTCTCAAACTTTTGATTCATTTGTAACTCCTCTAAGATCACACAGAAAGATGCTTTGCATGGTTTGGCTGGAGAAAAAGATGAAATTTTTTCTGTAAGTAATTTCTAGCTCTTGGCTCTGACTGTTCACGGAAAAGTGAGCTTATGTGGGCACTGCGGATTTTTTCGATTCTTTATGTTTCTGTTTCAGAGTCAGAGCTGGAGTGCTGTAAAGTTTAATTTGATTATGGAAGATTTCTCAAGAATTCCCTGAACAAAAATCCACTAAAAGAAGGATAGCTTCTTTAATAAATGGTGCTGGCTAGCACATGCAGAAGATTGAATCTAGATCCATAGCTCTCACGGTGTGCTAAACTAAAATCAAAATGGATTAAAAAACTAATTTTTTTTGTACCCCCTTCCCAGCAGCCACCGCAAGACGCACCAACGCGGAGCCAGGAACGAGGAGGCGGGGGGGAGCACCGCCAGGGAGGAAGGGAGGCGGGAGGCAGGCGCAGGGCAGAGAGACAAGCACGAGAGTCGCGGGCCTGCGCCCACGACGTGCCGTCTCCCCCCCCACCCCCCGCTGCAGCACAACACCACCACCACCGCAATGTTAAAACAGAAAGATTTAACCTGCTGGAAGACAAGATAGGTAAAACTCTTGAAGTCATAGGTGTAGACAGGGACTTTCTGAACAGAACCCTGGTGGCACAAGAAGTAGTACCAAGAATCAACAAATGGGATTACATCAAATAAAAACCATCACAGCAGAAGAAACAACCAACAGAGTGAAAAGACAACCCACAGAACGAGAAAACAATCTTTGCCGGCTATTCCTCACACAGAGGACTAATATCTAGAATATATGAAGAACTCAAAAAAATCACACCCCCAAAATAAGATATTCAATTAAAAAAAAAAAGGTAAGTGAAATGAATAGACACTTCACAGAAGTACAAATGTCCAATAAATACATGAAGAAATGCTCAACTTGCTGGCCATTAGAGAAATGCAAATTGAAACAACACTGAGATTCTGTCTTACTCCAAAAAGAATGGCTATCATCTAGAAATCAAATAATAACAAATGCTGGCGAAGTTCTGGGGTATGAGGAACCTTTCTACACTGTTGGTGGGAGTATAAACTTGTACAACCACTATGGAAATCAGTATGGAGATTCCTCGAAAAACTAAAACTAGAAATACCATTTGACCCAGCTATTCTACTTCCAGGTATCTTCCCAACAGAGTTAAAGACATCATATCACAGTGATATATTTATACCCATATTTATAACAGTGCAATTTATAATAGCTAAATCTTGGAAGCAGCCTATATGTTCATCAGCAGATGAATGCATAAAGAAAATATATTTACGTACAATGGAGTGCTACTGTGCCATAAAGAATGATAAACTTGAATCATTCGTACAAAAACGAATATATCTTGAGACCAAAATGTTACGTGAAATATTTAAGACACACAAGTTTAAATATCACATGGTCTGTCTCATGTGAGAAAACCAAAATGTAAACAAAGAGCAAAATAAAAGATAGATAATAGGGAATAGAGAGGTAGATGTTTCTCAAAGGGGAAGAGGATCAAGAAGTGGAGCAAGGGAGGGGAGGGAAAGGGGGTGAAAAAAGGAATTGAGATGTGTTATGTGCATGTACTAACTCCCCACAAAGAATGTAAACATTATGAACTGCAAAATGTACCACTAAAAATCATGTATTAAAACTGTGGCTGTTCAGAGAGAACTTACTTGGCGAGGACCTCGATTTGCTCTTTAATGTTGATTATGGGCAGGATCGATTTGGTCACTTCACACACATATGTACAGAAGGTCGGGTCAGGAGGAGGGTACCATTCTTTATCAAGGCTGTTTCCTCCAATCGGTTTTAGTACTGCCAGAACTTCTTCCTCCTCTTTCACGTTTTCTTCCTCTTTTTTCCCTCTGCTTTTCCTTGAGAGTAAAGAATAATCAAAATCATACCTTCTGCTAAACAAATGAATAAATGCTAAACTGTACTCCGAGTAATCTGAAAAGAATCACCAGAAATAAGATCTTTTACATTTCAATAATCATACTATTTATAGTTTTGAGATGTTCCTTTATAGAATCTATATTATGCTAGAGAAATTAATTTTGAAAAGAACACTATGTTATTGATCTGTCTTATACATATTACATAGTGGGCTTCTGTACTGTTGGCTAGCAAGGCATCTGACACACGGGTGTCATAAAATAGGTATTTACTGAGCTGGAAAAATTGATATCCCTTCTCAGAGAGTCCAAGCCAGGCTTATGACGTGTGATCAAAATATATGGTGAATTTTTCAATTTAAAAAATGTATTACAGTAAAAGATAGGTTGCTCTTAATCCTCAAAATAGTTCTCCT